>ML778021.1:135272-150362 GCA_009831015.1 Picea engelmannii | reverse complement strand
GGTATCCATTGCATCAAGTGCTTCCATCAAATGTGGAAACTTCTGTTAAATCTGACTCATGGTGAGCCACTTGACCTGATGAAGAAACTACCCTTCTTTGATGGCCCAATAGAGTTGGATGGTATGTTGGAGGGTGTCCTTTGTCTTTGTTTCCATGATCCTTTCAATTTTCACCAATTTTATTCAGTCAAGATTGACTTTTTCAGGGGCCAACTACTCGGTTGCATCCAAAGTGTCCAAGAGAGGTGGAAAATATGGTCGAAGTAATTCCATATTAAATACCAGGTAAAGGAAAGGAGGAATACTTAATTCAAAATAATTCTCACCCACAATCTTGGTGATGGTGTGATTCCCATATCAGAGTGGGTGTAGCTTCTGATGGGGTCCTGTGAGGCACATTTTTTACAAATGCAGTCATACCTTATCACCCACCTGAAATTTGTGTGGTACCCGATGTTGACTGTCGCGCTTCTTATACTTGGCATTGGCTTTCTGCACAATATCATGAACATGTTTTTATATGTGATGGATGCACTCAATAAATTTGGTTTCTCGATCATCCTTGGTTTGAGCATGGGAGTCCTCTTCCTGTGTAGTTGCAATTGGTAGAGCTACGTCAATGGGGGCTAATGGTTGGAACCCCAAGCACGCCTAAAAAGGGTTGTGGCCAACAGATATGTTGAGGGATATGGTGTAGCTATGTTGAATGTAAGTAAGGCTTTCATCCCATCTGCATGGATTCTTGGAATTATGCATCCTCGGGATATGGATAATCATCATGTTGAATACCTATGTTTGGCCATCAATCTGTGGGTGGAAGGTAGTCGATTTGGTCATCTTGGTGTCCATCATCGACCATACGTTGGACCAAAAAGTGCTCAGGAACCTACTGTCTCAATCAAAGATAATAGTTTTTGGGATCCAAAAATGAACCCAAACATGAGTGAAGAAGAGCTTGGCGATGGCCTCGACTTTGATGCTCTTCTTGCAGGCTAGAAAAATTTCCATATAAAAGAATCAATCAACGACCACAAAGAAAAAATCATTCCCATTATTGGTTGAAGGTAGACTATACATGTAGTCCATAGATATGGACTCCTAAGTCCTATTCGAAGTAGGAAGATGGGTGTATATCCCCTGTTTCTTGATGGCGAGCTTGGCAATGGCATATTTAGTGCAAGATTTGATGTACTTGCAAACATCTTGTCGAATCTTCGACCAATAAAAATGATTTTTTAGTACTGCCATTGTTTTTTCTACACCAAAATGTCTCATTTCATGGTTGTAAATATATTCCCAGATCATAATTTCACGCTCACTTGAAGGAACATAGAGGTGGATCATATGGCATAACAATCCATCTTGGAGATGAAAGTCAGGAACTAATTTTCCTACACTCAATGTCTGATAGGTAGTAGAAAAGTAAGATTCATTATTGTGTAAATGTGGCCATCCAAATGTCTCATGTCCACAAGAGTTAAGAATTATGGTTAGTGCTACCACCAAGGGTCGACTAAGGCAATCTGTGACATGGTTGGTGCTACCCTTCTTGTACTTGATATTCAAGTGGAATTGTTGTAGGTAGGTGGACCACTTCGAATGGTGGTTATTTTGTAACATTCCTTGTGTTTGCATGAATTGTATAGGCCTATGATCAATGTGGATGATCATTTCCTTCCCCAGAATTTAATTCTTCCATTGTTGACATGCCTACACAATGGAGTACATCTCTTTGTCATAGGTGGGGTATCTTTGAACAACATCAAATAGAGTTTCACTGTGATAGGATACTTGATGACCATGCTAAGTGAGGAATGCACCAATAGCATAATCTGAAGCATCTATCTCAATCTCAAATGTTTGTTGTAGGTCTGGAAGAATGAGGACTGGTGTTGTGCAAAGGTGGAATTTCAAATCCTTGAATTCTTTCTGTTGGGGTTTGTACCACACAAACTTGGCCTTCGCACCACCCTTGGTCACTTAGGTTAGGGCCCAAGAGATATGAGAGAACCTGAACACAAACCACCAGTAGAAGTTGGCAAGGCCCAAGAAGCTACGAAGCTCAGTCATTGTCTTCGGGGCCAACCAATCACAGACAACTTGGATCTTGGTTGGATGCACATGTACGCCCTGCTCATCCATGATGCATCCAAAATATTGGATTCTCTACATATCGAAGGAACACTTCTAAAAATTGGCATATAAATTGTGTTGTCACAAGGTCCCCAATACCTATTGAATATGCTCCAAATGTTCCTCCCAAGTTTTCTTGAAGATGAGGATGTCATCCAAATATACAACCACAAAGGAGTTTGTGAATGGTCATAATATATCATCCATCATCCACATGAATGTGGTCAGGGAATTAGTCAAGCCGAAAGGCATGACCTACCACTCAAAGAAGCCTTCTTTAGAATTGAAAGTTGTCTTCCACACATCATTTTTGTCAATTGACACATGGTGGTAGCCTGACTTCATATAAATCTTACTGAAAAACTTGTCTCCCTTGAGCTAATCCAGAAGATCATCAATCTAGGGAATTGGGTACCGGTTCTTAACTATGATCTTTTACAGGGCTCTGTAATCAATATAAAGTCACCATGTCCTATCCTTCTTTTGTACCTAAACAATTGGGCTCCAGTAAGGTGAGGATCTTGGTCTGATGTGGCCCTTTAGAATTAGCTCTTGGATCTAGTGTTTGATTTCTTCATTCTTCGTAACACAATGTCTATATATAGGTTCGTTAGGAAAAGGAGCATCAGGTGTTAGATCAATTGATTTCTTTACTTGATAGTGTATATGCACCCCAGTAGGAGAGGTGAATATGTCTTTGTAATCCTATATTATTCTGTCCACCTATTTTTGTTGGGAAGAGAGACCCATGCAGAGGTTTTGGCGATTGCAGTGGCCTTCCATTCACTTTATGATCGAACCATACAAACACCAAATATCTTAGTCTGAGAGACCACCTTTATTCACTACTTCATGGAGATCAGTGAGACCACAATATTTGGGACTGCCTCCAGTATCGTGTAGAGTTGATCTCCCAAAGTAACAATTACACTATGGGGCCTAGATTCATAAATAAAATGACACTTCCACATATATTGTTTTCCTAGAAAAGAATCACAAAATTCAAGGGGGAAACATCACACAATACCTCATTTTTGAAAGGTTTGATGTCGTAGTGCAAGTGACATTGTTGGTTGACATGAATGTCTTGTCCCTGGCTAAGATAATTTATGGTGTATGGCTAAGGATGTGGTTTTGTTGTCAGGTTCAAACTCTTTAGAACCTCTACTGAGGTCTATCGTTGTTAATAATGAAATGGAGTGGGGCTCCCTTCACCCACATCTATGAGTGGAAAATGTGCTCCCCTTCTTCAGGCTCCTATGATTCCTTTAGTTGGAATTTTGTGGTAGCGATGATGACACTAGGTTTTAGATCAATTATTTGTCTTCCCTTTTCTAGTTTTGAATCAAAGTCTAAGTCAACATCTAACCCTAGGTATTTTTCCTTAGCCAACAATCAATGTTTGCAGCGACATTCATCAATATTGTGCCAAGGGATTTTTTTGAACTCGCACCATTTTCCAGTGTCCTTTGACTTCCCATTACCCTTCTATGCTGGTGGCTTGGGATGGTTATCCTAGGGTTGGCCATCCTTTCTCTATCCTTTGGAATAGGAGTTAGGGCCAGCGTTACCATACTTTGGTTGTTTCATATTTGCATACTTGAACTCCCGCTTGTTCTACTACCTGAATTTATGCTCAATTTTGACAACACATCGATAAGCAGCTCTCAATGAAAAGATGTCCAGAAAATCAATTTTGGTTTGGATGTACATGTGCATAGTCGCACAATATTTTAGGAATATATTCCACTTGGAGTATTTGTTACCCAAGTTGGTGTGCAATTTATGGAAATTATTTGTGAACTTCAACATTGTTTGGCCCCTCTCTTGTTGTAGTGTGGTCCATCTCATGTATTGGTCATAAGAACTTCCAACGGGGTAATATTGTTCCTTTGGGGCATCAACAAAAGCCACCCAAGTGGATCATGGCCCAAAAATTACAAACTCACACTTGATATTTTTCTCACAGTAAGTCTCCCACCAATATATGACATGGGGAAGGGCCTTAAGGAATGCAAAGGTGATATTTTCACAGTTGGAGAAATTGTGGACAGAGAAATAACCCTCTAGTAGATTTAACAATTTTCTAAAGTGTTAATGTCTATATGGCCTTCAAATAAATAAATATCAAATTTAACTTGTACCTTGAAGGGCGTCGCACCTCCGAAGTGACTACTATTTGAAGGTGCCTCCATTGTTGTCGACATACGTCAAAGGATCTCAGAGAAATTATCCATCATCTCATTCCTCTCTCATGCGAGGGATTCCTTGAGAAATAGTTTGAAAGGATATCATGCCTCATCATCCTTATTTTATTCTTCCATGGAAGGTTTCTTGGGTGTGCAAGAACGACTGTCCTCAAGAGAAACAAGCTCAAGACCCAACTTTCTATACCATGACCTCGTCGAGGACATGCACCAAGAATGACAAGGAGAAGATCGCTCTGATACCATTGATCCAGATTATTTTGGGAATGATATGAAGGAATAAATATAACAGAGATATAAAAAATAAATACACAAAGATTTGGAAAGGAACACAATAATATAGTAAAGCTCAGATTCTATTAATGATTGTTTGAAATCCAAAAGACTGTAAAATGAAAAAGCACACAAGCTAGATATAATGGTGGTAGCTTATCTCTGAGACGAGATGTTTTGGCTATTCTCATTTGCAAGAATATGGTTACAATGAGGCTCTAAAGGAATTTTTAACATAAAGAAAAAGTTAGAAAACCCTAAACATCCAAAACCCTAACCTCAGGAGATGAAACGCCAAAAGGTTTGTGGGCTCCGATGGGGGTAGTTAATGTGTCAACTTCCCAAGGATGTAAATTTTTCATACAAAATTCATTTAGGGTGGTTGATACCTCATCGAAAAGGTCTATCTAAGAAAAACATATTCCGTTCTTCCTAGCGTCTACCTCCAACAACATGGCATGCACTCCCGAGCCAAAAAAATGTCGTTTAGGGCCTGAAAACAACCCCGAAAGTTTGGGACCTGAAAATCTGTAGAAAACCTTCCAAGATTGGAAAAATGTAATTTGAGCCAGTGGAATAGGTGGGTGGCCATCAATGTCCACCTAAATCATCTGGTTCTTTGTCACTGTCATCTCTTCTCCACTCGCTATATTGATTGCAAGTCCTACACACTTATGCCACCAACATGCAGTCCACATAACCTCTTTAGAGTCATGGCAGTATTCTAACTTTCCAGCTCATTCCTTAAATGCTCCATGATCTCTCTTTCTACTTAAGTTAAGTATTTGAGAATATTTCTCAAATATTCTCTTCTTGATTCTGGCATGGATGTGGTATCTTCTTGATTTTGGCACGCATAGTGGAACTTCTAATTGACACACACACCTTATTTCCTTCATTGCTCAATTTTTTTTGTGTGTGAAAAAACTATAGTGTGCACATTTGTGAGCAGGAAAAATATTTACCCCAAAACTTTGGGTGCCAATAGGACCCCACCACTATTTCTTGGCCCATCCTCGATTTAATGGCCTTACTTATGGTGTGACCACTGCAATGAAAAAAAACCGTCTTCATGAGTTCCTTAAGGAACTCCTTGAACCAATTATCAGTTTCATCAAGGATGGCATGGAGTTGTTAGGTGAGATGAATGAATTCGTTTGCATTGGTTGTCATAACTTGCATAGATTTAAAATCCATAGCCTCCATCTTCTCTATCATGGGGGTTGATGAAAAGTTTTGAAACTGTCAACTGAATATAAAATATTTGGGCCTTATTTAGCCACATCATTTGCTAACTCTAAAATTGTTTGTTTCTTCTCCCTTGCTGCATTGATTTCCTTTGTCTTGGTTGCAATGGTTGTCATTGCAGCTTGGTGCTTGGCCAGAGGTAGAGATGAAAAACTTCTCTTATGTTGAGCGACCTCTGCTTCTACTGTGCCAACCCTATCATCAATATGGATAAGTTCTGGTGGATTCTACAAATGGTTCCACAAAGTGAAATTGATTTCGACCAATCCCAAAAATCCTTGAAATTGAATTATTTTGTAGCTCCAGATACTCTGGTGTTGTTTGTTGGAGTTGAGTGTGGAGTGCTAGGTTCTGTGATTCCAATACCTAAAGACGAGCTTTTATGGTCGAGATTTTAATAAAGGGGGGATGTCTCAAGCCTCCTCCGAGGTATGAGGGATTTGCACATACAAGTTGTCGACTAGGCTTAGGAGGTCATTGAAGGTGGCACTACTCTCAACATTGAGCCTTTATGTTTGCATGGTCTAAGACTTTTTTTTCATACAATTGTTGCAAGGCCTAGTGAGTATGAACCTCTTGTTGATAGTGCACATGAGTCTGGTTGTGCACTTCAATTTCTACTTTAATTTTTAGTTGAATTTGTGAATGGGCTAGAATAAGTGTATGGTGTCATTCCCCAATTTTTTAAGTAGAGTAGTAATGCAATTTTTCATTGTTGGGGTAGGATTTGGTGCTAAATGGATCATTGCATTGACCACGTCTGTGAAGGTGACTAATGAAGGTTTGAATTGGAGTACCCACATGTGACTACTGGAGATATGAATTGAATTCGATGGCTAAGGTGAGTGTTAATGGAAGGAATGGCACCTGCAAGTTTGTGACAAATATTGTCGAGATTAGGGTGGCCTCAATTTGAATCTACTGTTGCAGAAGCAATTGTCTTTTGAGGGTAGTGACCAGAGTCACAATCACAGGTGCCATTCATATAGGGTTCTAGGTTCTGGGTCCATGAAGATAGTTCCTTTTGTTGCAGAAATCACACCATAAGCAAGGCCATTGGCTTGAGGAGGAGCCAAGAATTATTAGTGATGGCCTGTTGGCACCCAAATGTTTTGGGTAAATATTGCTCATGCGCATAAATGTGTGCACTACAATTTTTACATGCACAACAATAGTTGTGCAATGAAGGAAATAAGGTGCATGGATGATCCAAATTGGATCCGACAAGAAACATTCTCTCTCGGTACAATATCTAAGATGATCATTATAGGTAAAGTTTAAGGCTACAGGTAGAGAAGGAAATCGCCTTGTTGACGTGAAGGGACCTGTGCCATCATGATTTATGTCCAATTTTGTATGTAAGATATGTAAAGTTAGGCAATATATTATTGTATAAAATAAATAATGAGATGTTCATAAGACCTTTTCCACATGTGAGAAAGGACAAACAAATAAATAAAATATGGAGAAGCGGACCAGAGAGGAGTTGAAGCATTGGGGATATCTGACCTTCAAGCTATCCTTCTAGTCAACTCAACATTCTATATTATGTTTCCCCATAATGCAAATAGGGTTTCTTTGGTTGTGAATGATGTAGAGAGGTTTCCCATATGACACTGAGGAGAATAGAGATAAACCAGAGAGATTGTAACCTTCCCACTACTGAATAATAAAGAGCTTGGCCAAAGCCAAAAGAATTTTGGTTTTCCTCTTTGGGTTTCTATGGTACATTGTGATTTGTGTGTGTGTTAGTTGTGTATAAATTCTATTGTCTATGGAATAAATTTTCTACATTATAATTTAATGAATGGTTAATGGGGTGTACTTTCATTTAATGGCTACCTACACATGGTCTAGCAAAGAGAACTCTGTGCCCATTATGGTTTGAGCTTGTCTTGTATTAACCCAGACTCCATGGGTCAGTGAACCAGTCAAACGATTATTTATCCACACTCGTACATCCATTTAGTAGTGGAAATCAACGACCCTCTTTTCTGAGTCGTCGTTGTTTTTTTAGAAGTTTTTATTCTTGTTTTAAGAGTCTTTGGGGGTTTTCTCTCATTGCCAAAGTTTATTTTTCCTCTAGTCAGTGTTTGCACTTGGTCCATAATTCTTGTTTCCCATTGTTGACTTCTTCAAGGCATTTTCATTTGCATGTTTGTCATAAAAATTCCACTCTTTGTAATCCAGTGTTTCCTAAACATTTACTAAATGCCAAGAAGTTTTTCTTTGCTGTGGAAGATCCAATTCGACTTCAAAACATTTTTTTGTTGACATTGGATCACCAAAATTTCCCTTGGGAATTTTTATGTGCTATGGGTCTCTAAAAACATTCTATAAACGTTTTTACATGCCATGTGATATCGAATTCTCCCTATATACTTTATCCTCGGCTGTTGGCTGCTAAATTTGACTTCCTAGAGTTTTCCCTTCATGACTGGTCATTGTATCCTCCCTTTAACTATTTATCTGAATCTCAGGTTGACACATTTCCAATGTGGTTCTTTCTTAATCAATTTCCCCTTCCTCATTCGACTAAAAACCATCCAAATTCGACCCAATTCGTCCACACTTCGAATGGGGTATCTTTTATTCAATTTGACTCCCTTGGTTGAATCGACTTGGGTCAACTCAAATTGGTTAACTTGATTGGATTCTGAATTGACTTGCCTCTCTCTCCGGATTCAGTTTTTCCAATTCAAATTTCTTTATTATGACTCAATTCTCTAATTTGAATTCTGGTAGTCAACTTCCTCTTCATGTGGTCAACTATACTTGACTGGTCAAGTATTTATGGTTATCAAAAGAGATAATAAATTAAAGTTGCGACAAAGAGTTCTCTATTGGTGAGACATATAAGATATATTCCTTCCATTTATGGATTAGATGGTATTAGAGATGAATTTTGAATTCATTCAGTGAGACTTGTATGGTAAGTACCCACACTGATTAAAAAAGAAGTGAACAAGAGTTGTTTCCATGGATAGAGTGAAGAAGGTCATCAAGAATGTCAGGGAAAAATTATGAAGGAGAAGAGGAAGAACATCATAGGGTCAGGTTGGATTGATTTGAGAAGATTTTTTCCATGTTGACATCAATGGTCTCACAACTATTGGTAGTGAATAGCAAGGAAATGGAGGCTTGTCATGAAGGCCCCAAGAAGAAAGAATATAAGCCATAAACAAAGCATAAGATCGAGTCAGATATGGGAGAGTGTAGCTACAACAAGACACATGTACCTTTCCATGTGGAGGCCAAGGTGGAAACTAAGCCATATAATGGGAAATTTGATGCTATCAGGATGAACCAATGGATACAACAAATGGAAATATACTTTAACGTGCATGAAGTAAATGGAAAACAAAAGATTTATTTTTCACGATTTAAGCTTGAAGGCCATGCTTTGACATGGTGGGAGAGTGACGCAGTAATCAAAGCGCTAGGAAATGAGACACCAATGAGTGATTGGGAAGTGTTCAAAAACATGATCAAATCTCAATTTTGTCCAATAGGATAGGAGGAACACCAACAAATAGTATGGTGTTACTTTAGGCAGAGACAAGGACAATCAGTGTAGGAGTTCACAACAGAGTTCAAGAAGAGAGCAATTCAGATGGGATTATCTCTCAAAATTACATACATGTTAGTCAAGTATTTGGGAGCATTGTTACCTCAAATTGGTAGGAAACTGATTTTATTTAGACCGAAGACAATTAATGAGGTCAACATTCAAGCATAATACCTTGAGGGAGACAAGTGAAAGCTACAAACTACTCACAAGCAAGTAGAACCACAAGAGTAGCAAAGAAAGAGGAAAAAAAGAAGAACTAGAATGAGAAGAAGGCTTTGGTTGTAGCACAAGAAGAAGCACATTCCACCCAACAATGTAAAGGTTGTGATTGAAAGGGACACTTTGAGGATAATTGTTGGAAATTACACCCTGAGAAGCACCCCAGATATTTTTAGAAAAAAAAAAGAAAACAATGATATCAATGTATGTTGAGGAACGGTTGGATAGCACATCAAAACTGGAAGGGAATATTAACTGCACAAATATTTAGAAAAAGGTGGCATTATTTGGTTGCAACCACAAGGAGGAGAAGGTGATGGATGAACTTTTCTGCATTAAAATCCACATGAAGAAAAGCAAGGTGGACTGTTTGTTCGATCTAGGGTCACAATTCAACTTCATCTCTGCACAATTGGTTGAGAAGATAGGTTGGACACTCAATATAATCCACATCCATACCCCTTGGGTTGGGTAAGGAAAGGTGTGGAATTTAAAGTGAGCAAGTAGTGTAGGTTTAAGTTTTCCATCAATCAGAACTTTGCTAATGAAGTAGTTGTAGATGTGGTTCCCCTAGACATATGTGGAGTCATCTTGGGAAGTCCATAATTGTACATGAGGGATGTTATTTTTAGAAGGAGAGTGAACCAATATAGGCTAGTCAAGGATGGAAAATATTATGCCATAAATGCACACCAGGAAAAAACTAATCTCTCTTTGATCAGTCTCATCAAGCAAGAAGAATCATGGGTAGTACAAAGAAGTGTGTCTTGTTGTTACTTAGAGTTCAGGAAAGCGACAATAATAAGGTAGAAATTTGGAAATGAAGGCATCCTTGGAAAGATGTAGTGGTGAGTAGCATCAAAAACTACAACAATTGGTTGAATCCTATAGGGAAGTGTTTCAATAGCCTCGGGGATTGCACCCAAGAGAGAGGTTGAACACAAGATTCAGTTGTTTTAGGAGTCACCGCTACCTAACATTGGGTTGTATAGGCAGTCCATCATTGAAGTAGATGAAGTAAAGAAGTGGTTGCAATAGTTGTTGGAGCAGGGATTCATCAAACCCAGCACATCACCATGTGGTGAACTCATCATCATGGTGCCAAAGAAAGATGGAAGTTGAAGAATGTGCATTGAATATTGTGCCTTGAATAAGATCGCCATCATTAATAGATATCCTTTTCCAAGGATTGATGATTTGTTGGATCAATTGCAGCAAGACAAATTCATCACTAAGTTGGACTTCAAATCAGGATACCACCAAGTGAGGATCAAAGTAGAAAATGCGTGGAAGACAATGTTCAAAACAAGACAGGGTTTATATGAGTGGTTAGTAATGCCTTTCAGATTATGCAATGCACCTACAACATTTATGAGACTCATGAATGATGTGCTATGTTCCTTCATTGACTCTTTTGTAATATTATATCTGGATTACATACTAATATTTAGCAACACTTAGAAAGAGCACCTCTCACATGTGACACAGGTATTAGAGACCTTGAAGAAGAACCAATTGATTTCCTACTTGCAAAATTTTTGGTTTGGAAAGACCTCTTTGATATATATTGGACACATTATTGGAGGAGGAGAACTGAGGGTAGATCCAGAGAATATTGCAGTCATCACCCAAAGGCTTCTTCCCACCAATTCATTAGAGGTCAATAATTTCATGGGAGTAGCTCAGTATTTGAGAAAGTTCATTGTAAACGTGTCCATAGTAGTAGAACCATTACATGTCATAATCACCAAAGGAAATATCTTTCAATGGGGAAAGATACAACAAAGAGAATTTGAAGACTTGAAGAAGAAAATTAGTGATGCTCCATTCTTAGCCATGACAAAATTGCAATGAAATTTTGAGCTAGAGATTGATGCTAGTGGATATGGATTAGGAGCAATACTCATGCAAGGAAGAAGGCATGTGTGTTGCCATTCAGAGTTGTTTCATGGAGAAGTGCTTGACTATCTCATGTATGATAAGGAGCTCTTTCTGATTATAGAAGTAGTGAAGAAGTGGAAGCAATGAATACACATAGGGGGTTGATGTTGCTATTATTGTTGATGTTCATTCAATGGATTCGCTTTGAATGCTCTCGGTTGAGACATGAGTCTGGCTATGTTTTGTAAGATTCTATTTGTGAGTTTAGTTTTGTAGTACATGTATATTCTGAGAGAAAGCACATAGCACCTTGTATGAGATCATAGGGAGTTTTTTTTATTATAAATGATGATTCTCTGAGTCCATTTATGTGACTGTTGAATGAATTAAATACAATTTTTTTTCATTTTACTGTGTTGATTATGATTCCAAAGAATGCATGTGTTAATGTTACATGCTGTTAATATTTAAGTATATTGCAATAAAATATATGAATTTCATCCCGAATGTATTCCCTTTGTAATTTAACCCTTCATCATCGACACAAGACCATATGGTCTTCATGATTCTCATGACATCTTGGGTGAGACCTTCTTCAGAATTTGGTTGAGTATTGATATCGCGACACCTTGGTGTTTTTGTTGGTCAACTCTGGATGAACCATGGATCATCAACCACCCCCCCCCCCCCACCCTAATGTTAATAATTATGCACACAAGCGAGCCAAGAAATGGTTATGTTATCAGGACCTGAAGGTTTTTTATTCAATGATGAAGGCAAATAATGAGGTGGTATCCATCTCTAGAGGAAATAAAATATTGGTTGACTGTGAAAGAAGACGTGTTTGCTCAGAAAGAGACTCAAGGTATGATCATCAATGTGAAACAATGGAAGGATAAGTATATCTACACTAATATGCATGAAATTTTATTTTTGAATTTCCATGTTTATTGTATGAATGGTTGATGAGGCAGAGTGCTACTAATACTACTTTGAGGCACTAAGAACTACTTGACTGGAACTAGGTTATAGTTGATAAGATAAAGGAATTAGATAATAAGTGGACTCGAGAAATTGATTTATAGTTTTCTCGGGTGAAGAAAGGTTACATTATCTAGTTTGTTGTGGAATACAGTGATTCTTTTAGTGAGGCTAAAAGAATGTTTGATGGAGGTCCTCAAAAAACGTTGCTAGAAGAAATACTGCTATGGATCAAGATGTTGTTTGTGGAGAAAGGGATAATGTTCATGGAGCTCGATAGGATGGAAGAGTACACTCCCCTAGCATTGTGGGGGGATTAAAATAAGGGGGAAAAGAGAGAGAGGGGATGGATCCACTGAGGAGGATACAAAATATTTTAAGATGAGGTGAGGGAGAGAATGGACCCAGAAGAGAAGAAGAGGGAGAGAGTTGAAATATACGCAAGTAGAGTTGAGATAAGGAGGAAAGCAGAATAAAGGATAAAAAATAAAATAGCATGGGGTGTGAGATAAGGTTTAAGGACTAGAATAAAGAGGAAGGAGACTACACCAGGAGGAAGTGTGCAAGAGAGTATTATTCCATAGGGGATCACAAACGAAGATAGGTTGGTGAATAAGTGTGACATTAGGAGTAGGGTATCCAGTGAATATACCACAAGTAGTGGTAGTAGTGGCCAAGAAGAATAATTCTGACTCCTCTTATTTTTCATGAGGCCACAACCTAAGAAGAAGATGAGGCACAAAGTAGAGGCGTCAAAGTAGGAGAGGATGATGATGGTCCCCCAAGAGGAAGGGTAGAGGAGTTAGTGATAATATATGGTGTTGCACGACTGTAGGTAGAAAACTCTTTGGTTTTTCTCACAATAAATGATGAAAGAATATGGAGGTACCCCCCCGCTTTGAACCACCCCCATTGTGCATTTGTAACCAAGAAGAAATAACATAATATCATGCAATGATAGGAGAAGCATAAGGAGTAGGAGAAGAAAGGAGAGGATATAGGAGTGAAGAAGAGGATGATGTCAAAAATACTTCACAAGGAAGAGTATCAATACCAAGATCCCCAGAAAAAAGTAGTCAGTTAGGAGGACATAGTCCTAGAATGAGGATGGTGAATCAGGAGACAATTTTGAGGCTACCCATATCCCATGGGATGTGTAAAGACAATGTAGAGAAACATTAGTTTACATGTGAGGCTATATGTTCTATTAAGAGGATCATAGATGAAGCATCAAACATTGCATATATAGAAACCACTTTCAGGGACAGAGCCCTAAAGTGGTACATGAAGTACAAGGCCATGATGTCAGCTAGACATAGGAGGTCCATGACAAAAATTAAGAGAGATTTTCTTAAGGATTTCTATAAACCCAAGTCAGAATATTAATGCATTACAAAGATTAAGGAGATCAAACAACAACTAAGAAAAACTATGTGTGATTAAGACCAATGGTTCAAGATCTTGTTGGATAGGATGACATTCTAGATCTAGGACATGCAACATAGAGTATGGCTCATTGTGGGGTTGCTTCCCCATATCTGAGTCCTACTCACCCAATAGAAGGTGACAACTCAGGAAGAGGTGATGGAAATTTTGATGCATTTGGAGGCTACACCAAGAGGAGGAGAAATATCAGTGGGTTAGGCGCAAGTGTAGTCCTATATTTTCAACCCAACATTGTGTACAATGTGTCGATCAGAAGGTCACCACAGGGACGAGTGCCCTATGTTTGGAAATTATCTGGAAATGAGTGTGCCGAATCCATTTCCAACTAGACATCAAATAGAATGGTGCAAGATTCCTATAAAATGAGAACATAGACCAACCTACTATCCAACACTAGAAAAATATTAGAATACTCACCATACTTTTTTCTATGAATTCTACAAATCAATGGGAACATCGATGTGAACAATTTCTGGTCACTTCAGCTAATGCAGGACCACACCCATGATGTCTTTCAGGTTCAATAAGAGAAGAAGGGTGGTGATTGTGGAGGAACTGAGAGAGGTGGATATCAATGAGTTCCAAAAGGTGTATATGGACGAGGTCAAGGATGAGGATATGGATGGGGAGGAGGAATACCCCCCACTTGTTTTAAATATGGTGATGTAGGCCATGTATCGATATTTTGTACTAAACTGCACACTCTTTATGGGTATTGTTATAGTCTTGAGCATGTCACAGAGGATTTCATCGACTTATTGAAGAAGTGGGAAAAAAAGAAGGCACAATGGAACTTGATGACTGTAGATTCATGCAAGAATATGTTAAGAACCAAATATCAATATAGCATAGAAAAACCTCAGAAAAAGTACTCAAAGCCTTGAAAAAGAGATAATTTCAGATAATAAGACTCTTCGAGGGGGAAACCTCCTTTTACCCCACATAAATGTTCAAGTACAAGATGATTCCAAATGAAAAAGTCTCCTTCGTATATATAGGAGACTACGAGGTATAATTACAACTAATGGAATAAAGCCGACATAAATAAAATAACATTACTAATGTAATATGCCCCAATTAAGGGGTAATGAGCCAATATTAGGGCTTAACATGCCCCTCCCCTTGAGACAA
>ML778021.1:124404-135092 GCA_009831015.1 Picea engelmannii | reverse complement strand
CTATAACCTTCTTTAAGCATGAAACATGGAAAACTGGGTGTACTCGTGAATATGTAGGCAACTCCAATTTGTATGCCATAGTACCAATCTTTTGCAACACCTTATAAGGGCCATAGTACTTTGGTGATAATTTATTATCCTTCGTGGCTTGCTTGAGGGACATATATTTGTATGGTTGTAGTCTTAAAAACACCTAATCCCCTACTTCAAAACTTATTTTACTACGATGTTGATTTGCTTGTTGTTTCATGCGATTCGATGCCATGGTCAGGTTGTCCTTTAAGATTTGGAGAACTTGTTGTTGATTCTCGATGAGATCTTCCACTGCTTGAACCTTAGATTTTTCTTTTAGAGAAGAAGTGATGGAAGGAGGGCGGTATCTATAGAGTGCCATAAATGGTGTCATTTTTTTTGCAGTATGAAAGGAAGTGTTATACCACCATTCTGCCAAGGGTAACCATTTGAACCATTGTGTTTGTTTATCAAAGACAATGAAACGAAGGTGGCCTTCCAGACATTTGTTCACTATCTTGGTTTGTCCATCAGATTGAGGATGATATGATGGGCTATGATCCAATTGAGTACCCAAACAAGAAAATAATTCTGTCCAAAAATGTCCAGTGAAGATGGGATCTTTGTCACTTACAATAATCTTTGGGTTGCCATGTAGCTTTTGAACTGTCTCCATGAATGCGGTGGAAACTGTGCTAGCTTTGAAGGGATGAGAGAGTGCACAAAAGTGTGTGTACTTGGTCATTCTATCAACAATCACCATGATGACACTCTTTCCTTCAGACTTTAATAACCCTATGATGAAATCCATGGAAACCTCCTCCCAACACTGACTTGGGATGGCTAATGGTTGTAAAAGACCTGGGGTCTTAATTGTTTCCACCTTATTTTGTTGGCAAACCAAACATTCTGCCACAAACCTTTGAACATCATTTTAAAGGCCATCCCAAAACAAATCCTTCTTGACTCTATGGTAGTTTTTCAAAAATCCCGAGTGCCCTCCTACTAGAGAGGTGTGCAATTCCAATAGTACCTTTTGTTTGAGTTGGGAGTTCTTACATAAATATAAGCGATCTTTGTACCATGGTGAATCATTTTTTCATGTAAATGTATCTGATGCAATGGAATCCTACTGCAACCTTTGAATGAGATTCCATGCTTTTTCATCATTCTTCCATTCATCCCTTGCTTCTATTATCCAATCGGGTTGATGATCGAGATAGCACAGAGAAAGGCCTCAACATCTTCATCCTTTCCTTAGAGTGCATCTGCCACAACATTTTGCTTCCCATTTTTATAGATGATTTCAAAATAATAACCCAATATCTTGGTTACCCATTTTTGTTGTTCTTTTGAATATAGTCTTTGTTCCAAGAATTATTTAAGACTATCATGATCTATTTTGACCTTGAAGAGCCTACCTATTAGGTAAGGACGCCATTTCTTCAATGCATGTAGTATTGCCATCATTTCCTTCTCATAAATGGGTTTATGTAAGTCCTTTCCCTTGAGTGGTTGACTTTCAAAAGCCAGGGGCCTTCCTTCTTGCATTAGGAAAACACCAATTCCATTTCCTGAGGCATCACATTCCATAATAAAGGTTTTTGTGAAGTCTGGAGTGGTCAAGATAGGAGCTTTGCACATCACCTCTTTAAGTTGTTCAAAATCTTTAGTTGCCTTTGGAGTCCATGAAAATGCATCCTTCTTAGTTAGTGTCATTAAAGGTTCTACTATTCTTCCATAGTTAATGTAGGAGCATCGTACAAAACCAAAGCACGCGCCTAGCCAAAGGAACAGTTGGATGCAAAGATGAAAAAAAGGACACATTTTTATGAAAACGTTTTGAATTTTGAAATCTGAAGAATTAATGTAATAGCTAGGAGAAGCGTACTTACATTTATGTCTTGGAGATATGAACAGATCTGGAGAAATTATTCTCATCTATCGGATGTAATAGGCATTTAAGTCTGTTAATGTAAAGTAGGTAGATATGAATGTTAGATTAGACAGTCTAGAAGCGTAGGAGGGAAAACGGATATAGAAACCCTCACCCTTGTATCATTCTATGAAGAACATTATCATCATTCAAATTTGATAATATGTAGAGCTTTAGCAGAGAATTGTAGAGAAGAACCCATGTATAGGAGCACTTGAGTTAATATATAAAACTTTGACTCAATTTTCATGGTGTTATGATGATAACTGTTTACATTTGTTGAATGGTATGTTTACAGTTGATTTGTTTCTTTGTTATGAATTTATCCCAATGCTGTGTTGTGTGTATGATTTCATGTTGAATGTATGAATTCAGAAAGAAAGGAAGAATGAGTTTCAATTGTTTCTCTCTTTGAGAATTCCTGTAAAGAGTGCAGTGAACGTCTGCAAGGTGTGCATTGACGAGGATCTAAGTTTTATCTCAGAAATCTCAGGAGAGATATCGTTGTTCTCATAACCAACAAACATGTAAGTGAGGCACAGAGTTGTGCAAGGTGTGTGCAGGCTGGTTGAAGCCTTAAAACTTACCAACTAAGGTGAAGGCTGAAGGACTACTATTACAAAAAGTTCATAGGGTCGAAGACTCAGATAACGAGAGGTTAATTGAAAGTTTTCCGCAAGGAGTGCGAGAAGGATTCCTTTTGGATGCTTGAATTTGCAAGAGAGAGCTCAAAAGGGATAGCATGTTTGAAGTGTTCAAAGGGAGGCGGAGATTGAAATCATCTTGCAGAGGTTAAGTTCAGGTGGAAGAATGCCAAGTCATTTTGTCCCGAGATCCTTGAGAAGAGTGAATGAACAGTGAAATTTCTTTGTGGGGAAGTGTCGAAATTGCGAGATTCATTGGATCTTTCAGAGTTGCAAGGTGATTAGAGGCCGGTGAAACCCATCACCCAGGATTCAAAGGTCAATATGAGCCTTTGATCTCATTTCAACCCATGTTGTTGGATCATTTTGCAAATTCGAGGTTCATGAGTTTGGAGGGCAGACCAAATTCTTAGTTTCGTGAAGTCTCAAGTTACGAGGAGCAGGGAAGGAGATCCAAACCGTTGGATCCAAGTCATGGGAGAACCGTTGGATCAGAAACTTCATGGAGTATCGTGTATCGAGGGTTTGAGGGTTGAAATAATTTCTTTTTGACTGTGAAGTCGTGAAGTGCCGAGCGTCGAGGGCTCGTACAAACACATAGCACATCCATTAGGTGGGGCCCGCATGGTTGACAGGTAGCGTAACAACAAGCACCCAAAGAAAAGTGGAAGTGGGCGTTAGGTGGTGGACACACATCACCTGGGAAGGAGTCAACCCATTGTTGACTTATTGTGTTTCAAGGATTTGCAAAGGAGGAGCACAAGGGATCAACACTCCAACTCGTGAAGTTGTGAGTTGCGAGTAGTGCTAGTGTTTAGCCTAGCCTACAGTTATATGTAGAAGGCCCTAGTGAGGAGAGGGCCATACCCGCATTGTATCTCGGGTATCGGACGTTTGGAGAAAGAGGAGTCGAGGGTCATCGACTCACGAACTTTCGAGTTGTGAAAGGCACTTGTGCTAAGTCCCGGTTGTGGTCGCATGGAGACGTAAGGCTCGAGCCTGGTGTTAAGTTGCGCAGGGTGGGTTTTCACGAAGGACCTGTGGATTGGATTCGCGAGGATCCAATAGGGATTTGAGGGAGCCGCTTCGGCTCAAGGAGAATTTAGAATGATCCTATGTGGATCTCGAATAGAGGTTCGAGGGTCTACATTATATTGGTATCAGAGCCTAGAACAAATTCTTTTCTTTCTGTAGCTGAGAGAAGGGAGAAATTTTTACATCCATGCCGCCGAGAAGAAGAGACAGGAAAATACCTGATCCAACAGTGGAAAGAGAAATGCGTGAATTACATGCCAGGCTTGATGCTATGGAGATAGCACAGAGGCACACAATTGACATTGGGGATATCAACGAATATGAAAGTGAAAATGAAGCTGGAAACGAAGGAGAAGAAATTACAGTTGAAGATGTTGCAGAAGAACGCCTATTCAAGGCTGTTGCAAGGATAGGTGCCAGAGAAAAAATGGACATTCCCACGTATGAGGGAAACTTGGATGTTGAAGAGATTCTAGACTAGATTAGAGCTCTAGACAAATACTTGGACTACGAGGATGTCGAGGAAGACAAGAAAGTCAAACATGTTGTTACTAGACTTAAAGGGCATGCAACACTATGGTGGGATGAGCTACAGGCTGATAGACGTTGCAAGGGAAAGCAGAAAATCAAAAGCTAGGATAGAATGGTTGCAAAGATGAAAGCCAAGTTTATACCCAAGGATTATCAAATCACTCTATTTCAAAGGATGCATAATTTGAGATAGAAGCTGATGTCAGTGAAAGAATACACTAAAGAATTCTATAGGATAAACATCAGAGCAGGTCATCGGGAAGGCGATGATGAAAAAGTTTCCAGGTACATGAATGATCTGTGATATGACATTCAAGATGAGATGGCCATTCAGACTATGGAATATGCTTATCAGATGGCTATGAAAGCTGAAGAGAAGTTGAGCTGGAAGCAAGGTCAAAGAGGTCAAGGTAGAAATCAAAGCAGAGGCAAGACAATTGCCCAGGATAGAACTTAGAAATCTAAAGAAGAGGAGAAGAAACCTCAAACTCAACCTAAGAGAGGAGGAATCTCTCAGGGAAGGCAGTATGTTGATAGAAACACTTTTCCTCGAGCCAGAGGAAGAGGAAGAGGCAGAGGAGGTGAAGTGAAATGCTTTGTTTGTGGAAAAATCAGACATAAATCCTATGAGTGTCCAGATAAGAAGAAAGAAGGTGGTGAAACTCATATTGCCAAAGCTCAAGGATGGAATGTTGAGATAGAAGATGCTAAGGGCATAAGATCCTTAATGATGAGGAAAGTTCTCTTAAATCCAGAGAAGGAACCAGAGAACTCAGCCCAAAGGAACATTTTGTTTAGGACTGCTTGCAAAACTAAGGATAGAGTATGTAAGGTCATAGTGGACAGTGGTAGCACAGACAATCTCGTATCTACAGAGATGGTAGAAAAGTTGGAGCTAGAGATTGTTGTACATCCAAGCCCATATAGAGTTTCATGGCTACAAAAAGGACATCAGGTAAATATCACTAAACAATGTTTGGTCGAATTTAAAATAGGAGGATATAAAGATGAAATATTATGTGATGTCATTCCCATGGATGTTTGTCATCTATTGTTGGGTAGACCATGGAAATATGACAGAAACATGGTTCATGATGGGAGAAAGAACATGTACACCCTCGAGAAAAATGGTAGGATGCACATGTTGTTGTCGATTAAGGATAAAGAGGTGAAAACATAAATGAGCAACATTGTACTTCTCATGAGTGGGAAGGAACTTCTTAATGAGGTTAAGAAGAAGGAAGACACACAATTTATTGTGTTCAGGAAGCCCAAAATTGTTTTGACCAGTACGAGAATAGATGATCTACCAAAAGAAATTTAGGAGTTGCTGGAAGAATTTGCTGATATAGTAGTGGATAAACTACCTTGTTTGTTGCCACCTATCAGGAGTATAAGTCATCATATTGATATTATACCTGGAGCCAGTTTACCCAATAAAGTAGCATACAGATTGACGCCACAGGAAAATGAAGAAGTTAAGAGACAGGTCCAGGATTTAATGGACAAAGGATTGATTCGAGAAAGCTTGAGTCCATGCACTGTTCCGATAGTGCTCAGCCCAAAGAAAGACAGAGGTTGGAGAATGTGTACAGACTCTAGGGAAATCAATAAGATTACCATCAGATATAGATTTCCATTGCCAAGGATGGATGACTTGATGGATTGCTTGAGTGGAGCAAAGTTTTTTTCAAAGATTGATTTGAAAAGTTGATATCATCATATTAGAATGAGAGAAGGTGATGAATGGAAGACAACATTCAAGACAAATGAAGGGCTATATCCATTTGGCTTAACAAATGCACCCAGTACTTTCATGAGGTTGATGAACAAAGTCCTGAAGGATTTCATTGGGAAATTTGTCATTGTATATCTTGATGATATATTAATTTCTAGCAGGACATAAGAAGAACACTTAAAGCATTTAGTTGCAGTAATGAGAAGGTTACAACAAGAGAAATTTCTTATCAATATGAAGGAATCGTCATTTATGAGGACAAAACTCATTTATTTGGGTTTTGTTATCTCTGCAAATGAACTGAAAATAGAGGCGATTAAGAATTGGCCATCGCCGAAGAGCGTGTTTGAAGTTCAAAGCTTCCATGGTTTAGCTAGCTTCTACAGGAATTAGTGCACCGATGATGGATACTGTAAAGAAAAGACATAAATATTTTCACTGGATGGAGGAAGCAGAGAAGATCTTCAAGCTGCTGAAGAAGAAGATCACTAAGCAACCAATTTTGGCTTTTCCAAATTTCAACAAGACATTCCAGGTAAGGTGTGATGCAAGTGGATTTTCAATTGGAGCGGTCTTGAGCCAAGACGATAGGCCAATTGCATACTTCAATGAAAAACTGAATGAAGCAAAGATTGTGTACTCCATGTATGACAAAGAATTCTATGTAGTCATACAAGTGTTGAAGAAATGGAGACACTATTTGGTTCCCAAGGAGTTTGTTTTGTACAATGATAATCATGCTTTACAATTCATGACTCGACAGGAGAAGTTGAACCAAAAACATGCTAAATGGGTTGAATACATGCTGAATTTTACTTTTGTGATTAAGCATATTTCTGGAACTGCTAACAAAGTTGTTGATGCTTTGAGCAGGAAATGTTTGCTTATGCAGGAATTTAGAATCAAGACTTTGGGTTTTGATAACCTCAAAGAAATGTATAGGGATGATCCAGACTTCAAGGAGGCATATGAGGCATCTGAGAATCCAATTCTCAGGAATAGAAGCCAATGGATTGAATACATGATCCAAGATGGATTATTATTCAGAGGCAATCAACTATGTATTCCGAGATGCTCCATGAGGGAGAATTTATTGAAGGAAAAACACAGCGGAGGATTAGCCGGACACTTCGCTCATGAAAGGACGTTCTCAAAGTTGAATAGCTCATATTATTGCCATGGATGAAAACAGATGTGAAGAAATTTGTGGATAGGCGCAGAATTTGTCAGCACATGAAGGGAAAAAGGCAGAACATAGGGTTATACCAACCGTTGCCCATTCCTAAAAGGCCATGGGATGCAGTGAGCATGGATTTTGTATTGGGGATGCCAAGGACACAAAGAGGATGTGATTCGATATTTGTGGTAGTCGACAGATTTTCAAAGATGGCGCATTTCATACCATGCCAGAAAACCAACGACGCAACTCATATCGCAAACCTGTTTTTCAAGGAAGTCGTCGGGCTTCACGGTTTACCAAAGAGTATCATTTCTGATCGAGATACCAAGTTTGTGGGAAATTTTTGGAGGACCTTATGGAAAAAGATGGGGACAAACTTGCCTTTTAGCTCAGCGTATCATCCTCAGATGGATGGACAGATAGAGGTCGTAAATAGGAGCTTGGGAGATTTGTTGAGGATGATTCACTCAATAGAAGCACATTGAGTGGGATCACATTCTGCCACAGTCAGTGGGATCACATTCTGCCACAAGCAGAATTCGCTGACAATGACTCACTCAATAGAAGCACAGGGAAAAGTCCATTCCAGATTGTATATGGAATGCAACCAAGGGCAGTTTCTGAATTGAAAGATGAAAAACAAGCTAAATTCAGGAGTGCTAGTGGAGAGGACTTTGCAGAAGGAATGAAGGATATTCACAGCCGAATTAAGGAGCGATTGCAAAGTTCAAGTCAAGAATACAAGCGAAGAGTAGATCAACACAGGCGAGAACTTCAATTTGAAGTTGGTGATTTGATTCTTGTGCATTTGAGGAAGGAAAGGTTTCCAAGGGGAATGTATAACAAGATGAAGATGAAAACGATTGGACCGTGCAAGGTCATAAGGAAATTTGGGACAAACGCATATGAGATTGAATTACCCGATGGGGTTGGAATCTCACTGATATTCAATGTCACGGATTTGTAACCTTACAGAGCTGTAGAAGAAGGAACAGAGGATGAGAAAGAAAAATTTCAATGGACAAAACAAATGCCTGTAGCTGAAAATCCACAGATGGAAAGCATAATTGACAAGAGGATTAGTAGAAAGACCAAGAGAAAGGAGTATTTTGAATACTTGGTCAAGTGGAAGGGACATCCAATTGAAGATTCCAGTTGGGAGGATGAATCAACAATTCAAAGGAATGGACAGACCATGCAAGAGCTCATGAATAGGAGTTCATGAAAATTTTCAAGTGAAGGAGTAAGAAATATAACACAGACCCCCAAACCTCTGTCCAAGATCCGCACAGGATCGTTCTAAATTCTCCTTGAGTTGAAGCGGCTCCCTTATATCCCTATTGGAACCTCACGAATCCAATCCACTAGTCCTTTGTGAAAACTTTCCCTACGCAACTTAACACCAGGCTCGAGCCTTATGTCTCCATGCGACCATAACCGAGCCATAGCACAAGCGCCTTTCGCAACTCAAAATTTCGTGAGTCAATGACCCTCGACTCCTCTTTCTCCAAACCTCCAATACCCGAGATATGATGCGGGTATGGCTCTCTCCTCACTAGTGCCTGCTACATATAACCATAGGCTAGGATAAACACTAGCACTACTCGCAACTTGCAACTTCGCAAGTTGGAGTGTTGAACCCTCGTGCTCCTCCTTTGTGAATCCCTGAAACACGATAAGTCAACAATGGGTTGACTCCTTCCCAGGCAACGTGTGTCCACCACCTAATGCCCACTTCCACTTTTCTTTGGGTGCTTTTTGTTACACTACCTGTCAACCACGCAGGCCCCACCTAATGGATGTGCTATGCGTTCATACGAGCCCTCAGCACTCGGCACTTCGTGACTTCGCAGTCGAAAATAAACCCCCGATACGCGATACCCCGTGAAGGTTCTGATCCAACGATTATCATGTGACTTGGATCCAACGGTTTGGATCTCCTTCCCTGCTCCTCGCAACTCAGGACTTCATGAAACCAAGAATTTGGTCTTCTCTCCAAACTCACAAACCCTGAATTTGCGAAATGATCCAACAACGTGGGTTGAAACGAGATCAATGGCTCATATTGACCTTTGAATCCTGGGTGATGGGTTTCACTGGCCTCTAATCACCTTGTAACTCTGAAAGATCCAACGACTCTCGCAATTTCAACACTTCTCCATGAAGAAATTTCACCATTCGTTCACTCTTCTCAAGGATCTCGAGCCAAAATGACTTGGTGTTCTTTCACCTGAACTTAACTTCTATGAGACGATTTTGATCTTTGCCTCCCTTTGAACACTTCAAAGGTGATATCCCTCCTAAGCTCTCGCTTGCAAATTCAAGACTCCAAAAGGAATCCTACTCGCACTCCTTGCGGAAAACTTTCAATTAACCTCTCGTTATCTGAGTCTTCGACCCTGTGCACTTTTTGCAATAGTAGTCCTTCAGTATTCACCTTAGTTGGTAAGTTATAAGGCTTCAACCAGCCTGTGCAGACCTTGCACAGCTATGTGCCTCACCTACACTTCTGCTGGTTATGAGAACAATGAAATATCTCCTGAGATTTCTGAGATAAAACTCAGATCCTCGTCAACGCACACCTTGAGGACGTTCACTGTACTCTTTGCAGGAATTCTCAGAGAGAGAAACAATTGAAACTCATTCTTCCTTTCTTTCTGACTTCATACATTCAACATGAAATCATACACACAACACAACATTGAGATAAATGCATAACAAAGAAACAAATCAACTGTAAACATACAATTCAAAAAATGTAAACAGTAATCATCATAACACCATGAAAATTGAGTCAAAGTTTTATATATTAACTCAAGTGCTCCTTTACATGGGTTCTTCTCTACAATTCTCTGCTACATCTCTACAGCTTATCAAATATGAATGATGATAATGTTCTTCATACAATGATACAAGGGTGAGGGTGTCTATATCCATTTTCCCTCCTACGCTTCTAAACTGTCTAATATAACATTCATATCTACCTACTTTACATTAACAGACTTAAATGCCTATTACATCTGGCAGATGAGAATAATTTCTCTAGATCTGTTCATATCTCCAAGACATAAATGTAAGTACGCTTCTCCTAGCTATTACATTAATGCTTCAGATTTCAAAATTCAAAACGTTTTCATAAAAACGTGTCCTTTTTTTCATCTGAGCGTCCAGCTATTCCTTTGGCTAGGTGTGTGCTTTGGTTTTGTACGATGCTCCTACATCAATAATGTCGAACAAACTTTTGGTAGTAACCTGTCAAACCCAAAAATCCTTTAAGATTCTTCAATGTTTTGGGAATTGGCCAGTTCATCATGGCCTTAATCTTGTTAGGGTCTACCTTGACACCTTCATGAGATATAATATGACCCAAATACTCTACCTCCTTCACTTCAAAGAAACATTTGGATGGTTTGGCATATAGTTGTTGTTCCTTTAGTAGTTGTAGCACCTTGTCAACATGTCGCACATGATCCTACCAAGACTTACTATAGATTAGTATATCATCAAAAAATACTAACACAATTTTTCGAAGGAAGGGCTTGAAAATGGAATTCATCAACCCTTGGAATGTGGAAGGTGCATTTGTAAGGCCAAAAGGCATGACCAAAAATT
>ML778021.1:89917-111687 GCA_009831015.1 Picea engelmannii | reverse complement strand
TGCAGAAGGTGATGGAGGACTGAGCGACAAGAGTGGAGGGAGGAAACAGAATCACCTGAGCTATACTTCGTCATCCGGAGAGATGCCAAATAGATACATATTAGTCAGAAGACTGATTCCCATAATTTATGGGGTGATAACAACCTCTTAACTCAATTTCTTTTCCTTCCAATGAAAATTTCATGAAAAGTTCTTGAAAATTAAAAGCCACTGTTCCTAATGATTGTAACCATTGGATTCCTAGTACAACATCCGCTCCACCCATGGGTATAGAAATCATTGGAATATTCATTACATATTCCCCCATAGTAAGATTGATCTTATTGCATTTTCCTGAGCAATTGATAGTTCCTCCATCTACAATCATTACTTGAAACTCTGGCACTGGATATATAAAGAAATTGAGATATTTGGCTAATTTATAGTGAATGAAATTATGAGTATTGCCAGAATCAATTAGGACTATTACCTTTTTCTTTTTGATGTATCCTTCGATATTGAGGAATTACACGATATCGTGAGATTCAACTCTTTAGATGAAATTGCTTCTACGTTTTCATCTTGAGATGGTTCTTGTTCTTGTTCTTCTTCCTTTTCACAATCTATGTAGAATAATTTCTTCTCACCACACTTATGTCCCTTATTGTACTTGCTATCAAAATTAAATCATAAACATTTTTATTTCCTTTCCTCCAATTGTTGAGGTGTCAACCTTGTACGTTGAGGTGTTTTAGAAGAAGGAGAATTGTTCTCTCTATATATGTTAGAATTGGTCCTTCTAGTAGCGATAGCCATATTTTTACTTTCAACATTTCTTGCCACCTTAAATTCATTATCCAATGATTTGGGTTCCCAAAGGCGAACCTCATGTTGAATGTTATCCTTTAAATTTCCTATGAATACATCAATCAAGTACTCATCTAGAATATCTATTACCTTTATATTCAATATTTCGAGGTTCTCAATGTGCTCGGTAACTGAACCCTTTTTCTTGAGATTTATCAATTGGCTAAAGAAGGTATTGTTCCTTGTATCCTCATAGTGTGATATCATTTCTTCTATTAAAATTGTCCATGTGATGAGTGATTTGTGAGAACAAAGCCATCGATACCATACAAATTGATTGGGTTCTAAATATAAAGAAGCAATTCATACCTTTTGTGTATGTGGTACATTATGTAGATCAAAGAATTGCTCCATCTGAAGTATCCATGTGATTGGGTCCTTGCCATCAAACTTCCTCATATTGATCTTAGGAACGTGGTTGGTATTCAACCCAAAGTTGGAGTTTCTCCATTCTTGATTCACCTTCCTTGTGTCCTCATCATGAATTTCATGGGATTCATTTTCACTTTCAGGGATCTTCTCTGTTACGAAATTTTTCAATACTTCCATGATCTCCTCTTTTAAACCATCCATCTTTGCCTCCAACTTAGCTTCCATCTCTTGTAGTTCATCTTTTGTTACTATATTCTTTTGTAAATCATTTATGTCCCTATTCATTTCTTCACCTTCATAAAGAGTCCAAGTAGGATTCTCTGGAGGCTTATTTGGTGTAGAAGTTCCCTTTTTGGGTGGCATGTTGGCCAAGTATCACTTTTGAACCTTGATTTTGAGGTGGTTCTGCTAGACAATATTTCTTCTGTTGTATCTCCCAATTTTCAGCCATTCTAGGTATGAAACTTTATTTTATGTAGTTCTTTGATATTTCTCCTTTGCAATGCCATAGGTTTGATCAAAATTGGATGTGCCAAGTGGAATTTACGGTAACTTCCCTACAACTTGCTGATTTTTGGCCTTTCCAAGAGATCTCACTTGTATAGCATGCCCCGCACAAAATAATTGATATAAAATTCTAAAACTCGTATCAGAGATACTACAGGCTGTCCAATATCCAATGAAACTAGTCCCACTCAATTTGGATACTCTAGGAAGAAATTATGATTTTTTTACCCGGAACACCTTCTTGCGACTAGTCAATAGGACTAGTCAGATACCCTATCTTCCACAGGGTGTATCTACAAATGTAATATGACCCAGAAGATAAAATTATTACCAAAGATACCTTAATAATTTTTGTAAATTGTCTCCAAAGTTTAGGGCCTGAAACGTTACAGAAACATTTTTATAGCAAAAATTCCATAATGACTCATTTCAAGATGATTCCAAAACCCTATCTTGCACAGGCTATATCTATGAAAGTGTAAGGCCCTAGAAGCTGAAATTTTAACCCAACGTACCTTGATCTATCTACTAAATATCCTCCAATACGTTACTTATTAAATTTTGTATAAAAAAAATTATAGCTAAAATTCCAAGGTGTCTTAGATGTAGCAGCGAAACCCCAAGACCTTGAGCTCTGATACGATATGTTAAGAACCAAATATCAATATAGTATAGAAAAACCTCAGAATAAGTACTCAATGCCTTGAAAAAGAGATAATTTCAGATAATAAGCCTCTTCGAGGGGGCAACCTCCTTTTACCCCACATAAATGTTCAAGTACAAGATGATTCCAAATGAAAATGTCTCCTTGGTATATATAGGAGACTAGGGGGTATAATTACAACTAATGGAATAAATATGACATAAATAAAATAACATTACTAATGTAATATGCCCCAATTAAGGGGTAATGAGCCAATATTAGGGCTCAACAAAATAATATGAAGAATGAGGAAGTTGATGTGAGGGTGATAACCCATGACATAGCAAGATGGGGATGGACTTTTAGCATGGATAAATATCATGCCAAAGAGTGGCGAGGAAGATAAGAAAGGAAGCACAACCTCCTCCTAAGTTTGATGTTGCATTGAAGATGCGGCTTCTACATGACACGTAGAGGTCCCTCATGGAAGAAATATTGTGATAAGATTTGTTGCGCATGACACAAAGGTCTTTCAAAGAATCCAAGGTCCACGAGGAAGTACAATGTGCAACATATAGGTCATTGGAGTAAGCTTGACCCTATGAAGAGTTTCAATGCACCACACAAAGGTCTTTAGAGGAAGCTCATGTGCATGAGGAGATACAACATGCAACACAAAGGTCGTTGGAGGAAACTCACAGACAAGAAGAATTATGACAATATGAACAAAGGGAAATAGAGTAGCATGCGAGGGAAGAGTTGAAACACATGATGTGAGAAGAATCATTGTGCGACATGAGTCGTGAAGCAATAACCAAACACCAACTAAGTAACTTCTTTCGCTATTTTTTGAAGTTGTTAATTAATCCTAATGATGCGAGAAAATTGACACATGTATTAGAGACATGCATGGGGGAAGAAGGGAAAAATATAGCTATATCATCCCACCTACAATAAAGGGACATGTGTTAGGTCAGTAAACAGAAGTGCATAGGAAGAGAGTGTGAAATTTGAAGCTATGAGATGGATAGTGTCATGTTGGATTTGGGATCCGTTGTGAACATATTTCCAAATAAATAATGTGAGTTAATGGGTAAACCAAACTTGGTCTAGTCTCTTATTCAAGTTCAGTTGGTGAATCAATACATAATCTATCTTATAGGTCAGTTGGAGAAATTCAAACTGAACATAGAAGGGGTGAAGACAAAAGAATATTTTGAAGTGATTGAGATCACAGATGACTTGGATACCTACCCTGACTTACTTGGTATTGATTGGGCCTTCAACAACAATGCTGTGTTGAATATGAAGAAGAGACATATATCATTTGAGACAAACACCCTGCATGTGATTATTCCATTGGATTCAAATGAAGGTGATGGATACAATGATCCCATGAATGAGGATGCATAGAGCTATGTTATTGAAAATATATACTAGATCGCATGGCATAGGGAATATTATATCAATACCATAGTGGATGGTGAGTTGAATTGGAGAAGTGTGAAATCCTATGATACTGATTTAGTAGATTCCATGGAGAGGTGGAAACATAAGTTGTATGAGGTCTCTACATGGAGATGTGCATAGATCACAAAAGTAGTGTAATAGATTGGATTTGATTTATGTGATTCTCTACAGTTTGATGGGACTAGGATGGTAGAAGCATTCTTAGTAAAGATGGATAAAATTGTCCCAAAAGATAAAAGGGTTTAGGACATGGACGTTGTAGTATGAGAAACACTTGTGTGTTGGTGGGTGACACATCACACAAATATATAGGATTGGGCATAGGCAGTTGAATTTATAAAGGTTAGATTCCATCCCATTTATAACTTCAAACTAGCCAATAGGTATAAGAGTATTGAAGATCCATAGGAGCATATCCACTACTACAAACAATGTTGGACTACCAATAATATCCCTCGTACCCAATGAGTCCACAATTTTATCCATACTATGGATATGGTGTCGAGGAGATAGTACATTTAGGAGTAACTTCGGGAGGTAGAAAATAGATTGGGTTATGGGTACTTATTCATGGGTCTTGGGTCCTGGGTCTTGATGCATTATGTTCATGTTGGATCCCAGATCCAACATGACACCATCGATCTGATAGATTTCGAGTTCATCCATCACATTGTGCCACATCAATTTGCAGATTACATAGAATGGAGTATGGTGAGTCTTCTCATGTTTTTCTAGTATTGGGAAGTGAGGTGGTATATTTCCCCATTGTTTGAAAATATCACACCATTCTTTCTAAGGTCCAATCAGAAATGGATTCGATGCACATGTCGCCAAACAATTTCCCAACATAGGGCACTCATCCCTGCGGTGACCTTTTTATTGGAATGTTGTACACCGTACGTTCTCATGCACCACATGTTCATTTTCCATATCTTTCAACTACATCATCAAGTTGAGAATTTGGGAATGTACTTGCACCAAACCTGTCGATGTATCTCCTCCTCCTAGTGTAGTCTCCAGGAGAACCACAATTTCCACAGCCTCTTCCTCAGTTGTCACCTTCTATTTGGTGAGTGGGACTCGGATATGGGGAAGTATCACCGCAATGAAATGTTATCTATGACACAGATCCAAAATATAGAATGTGAACCTGCCCAATAATATCTTGAGTCGTTGGTCATAATCCCACACAGATTCTCCCTGTTGTTTCTTGATCTCCTTTATATCTAAAATGCATTGATATGTTGACTTAGGTTTATGGAAATCCTTAAGTAGATCTCTCTTAATTTATATCAGGTACCTTGTCTATCCTGTTTCCATCATGTCCTTGTACTTCATGTACCATGTCAGGGCTCTGCCCCTGAAAGTGGTTTATGGCTGTGCAATATTCGATGCTTCGTCTATGATCTTATTCAAAGACCATATAGCCTCACATGTAAACCAATTCTACTTTGTATCATCCTTACCCGTCCCATGGAATATGGATAGCCTTAAATTTGTGTCCTAAGTCTCCATCCTCACTTTAGGATTATGTCCTCTTGACCAACTGCCCAATGTTAGGGACATTGGTACTGATACTCTTCCTTGTGAAGTATTTTTGACTTCATCCTCTTTACTTGTATATCCTCTCCTTTCTTCTCCTACTTCTTCTTGTTCTCCTATATCCACGTTATCTATTGTTCTTTATTCTTGGTTACAAATGTGCAAGGGTATTTGAAAAGGGGGGGTACCTCTATCTTCTTCCATCATTTCTTGTGGGGGAACCTAGATAGTTTCCTACCTGCAATCGCGCAATACCATTTTTTATCACTAAATCCTCTTCCCCTCCTCTTGGGGGTCCTTCTATTGACAATGTGTCCTCAGACATGTAATTTTATTGATAAGAAAAAAATGATTACAATATGAAGTGAGAACTCATTATCTACTTGTTAACCTCACTTGAAGAAGGAGCTAATTTATATAGCTCAACTCTAAACTAAAAAATAGGAGAATAACCAATCACATAATCACATGAGTATGATAAGTGTCCTTTACATAGAAGCTAGGTGTCTTTATTCTAACAAACTAGAATAAACTAATTTCTTAAAAACATTTGATCTAGAAAATACTTAAACTATAGAACTTTATGATTATGAGGCTAACAATCCTCCCTTTAATTCGAAAGTTCATTTTTACAAATACCAAGTTCATTTATGAACTTAGTGAAATTTATTCTACCAAGTGGTTTGGTAAAAATGTCTAAAGTTTGATCTTCAGATGGACAAAACTGAGGCTTGATGATGTCTTTGATGATGAGCGATCTGATGAAGTGGTACTTGGTGTTGACATGTTTAGTTTTTGAATGAAATACTGGATTCTTGGCCATATTTATTGATAATTGATTGTCGATCAATAAGGCAGTTGGTGATTTCTGATTTTCACCAAGATCCTGTAAAATTATGTGTAGCCATACAATCTCACATGTTGATTCCCAAGATGATATGTACTTTGCCTATGCTGAAGAATTGGCAATTGTTGTCTTCTTTTTACAATTCCAAGATATTTTTGTTGAACCCATATTCATTAAATAACCTGAAGTGGATGTTCTATCATGAATGTCATCTGCAAAATCAACATCTAAATATCCAACAAGTGTAAACTTTGTGTTCCTTTTGTAGAGAAGACCAAAATAGTTTGTACCTTGAATGTATCTTAGTACCATTTTTGCTGAATTCCAGTGACTTTCCCTTAGTTCTTGCATAAACCTTGAAAGTATACTGATTGAATATGACAATTATGGTCAAGTATTTGTCAAATAAATAAGACTTCCAACCAATTGCCTATACTTTGTACTATTTACTAATTCCCCCCCTTCAAATTTTGAAAGTTTCAATTTTTTCTCCATTGGGGTAAGAGAAGGTTTACAATCTTACATACCAAATTTATTTAACAATTCACTGGCATACTTAGTTTGACTAAGGAATATTTGGTTAGGATGTTGAGATACTTCAACTCCAATATAATAATGAAGTGTCCCTAAATAAGTCATTTTGAACACTATTTTAAGTTCTTCCTTAACCCGTTTGATGTGAGATTCATTATTGCATGTTATGATTAATTCACCAACATAGAGTACAAGTATCACCATGTGATTATCATGCATTTGAAAATACATTGTATCATCCGATTCACTTCGCGGAAAACCCACCTTTCATAGGTACTCATCCATTTTTGCATACCAAGCTCGAGGAGCTTGTTTCAATCCATATAAATACTTCACAAGTTTGCAAACTTTATGTTCTTGTCCTTTAGATTCAAACCCTTGTGGTTGAGTCATGAAAATATCTTCCTTTAGATCGCCATTCAGGAAGGAAATTTTGACATCCATTTGATGTAATTTCCAACCATTATGTGCAATGAAATTGATAACCATTCTGATAGTATTCCATTTAGTTGTAGGTGCAAAAGTTTCTTCATAATCAATTCCTTCCTCTTGAGAAAAACAATTAGCAACAAGTCTTGCTCTGTACTTGTCAATTTTACCATTGGGATTGTACTTTACTCAATAAACCCATTTACAACCGATAGGATTAACATCATGTGGAAAATCAACTAAGTTCCAAGTCCCATTTGCAAGTACTGAATCATATTCATTAATCATTGCTTCCTTCCATTCTTTATGTACAACTGCTTCAACAAAAGAACTAGGTTCAGTGGAAGCATGAGAAAAATTAGCTTCTGCTCTTGAACATCCCCTAGTTCCTATTTTGTTCATTTCATCTGAATGAACATCTTGGATAAGTTTTTCAACCCACTTTGGATTCTTATGTTGAGGGGATTGAGGATCTGAATCACCATTATCATTAAAAGGAGGATTTTCAAAAAATGAGGCTCTTCTTTCATCTGAAATATCTGAGGTTGGAGAAGATTTTGTATTAGTAGAGTCTTTTGTAGTTTCATTATCAGAGGAATCAAAAGAAATTTTTGATAAAAAGATGTCTTCTAGAGAAACAAAGTCTTTTTCAAACCAAAATTTTTTCTTTGAATTGTTCAACTTACCTTTACCCTTAGTGTTTTTCTTCTCTAAACGACTAAGGTGATGATTAATCTCATATAGAATTTTACTTTCAGTTTCATCAAAAGTTAAATCTCTACTGAAAATGAATTTTCCATCTAAAAGAAACCTATACCCTTTCTTTTCATCAGAGTATATAATGAAGGTACACTTCATACTTCGGTTTTGTAATTTAGTCCTCTTTTCCTTAGGATCTAAAGAATAACAAGTTGAGCCAAAAACCATAAGATGATTTACCTTGGGTTTAAAACCGTACCAAGATTCATAAGGTGTTTTTCCATCTAAATTTGATGTAGGTGATCAATTTCTGAGATAAACTGCAATATGGACTACTTCAACCCAATATTATGTGCTCAACCCTTTAAACTGCATCATAGATCTTGCCATGCCCATGAGCATTCTGTTCATCCTTTCAGTAACTCCATTTTGTTGTGGAGTATAGGAATTTGTCATTTTCCTCTTAATTCCATTGTTTCAACAATAATCATTGAATTCAATTGAAGTGAATTCACCTCCATTATCTGTTTTCAAAGATGCAACCTTTTCTCTTGTTGCATTTTCAACCATGTGTTGAAAATTTTTAAACTTTTCAAAAGCTTCAAACTTTGCCTTTAAAAAATATACCCATGTCATTCTAGTGTAGTCATCAATGAACAATATAAAGTATCGACATCCACCGAAAGAAGATTCCATTGGACCAGATATATTACTGTGAATCAACTCCAAATACTTTGTTTCTCTCCATGAACTGGTTCGAAAAGATGCTCTCTTTTGATTTCCAAAAATACAAGCTTCACACTTTGAATTTTATTTCTTGAAACTTGAAAAACCCTTTACCAAATATTGGGACTTGAGTTTCAAGAGACTATCAAATTTTAAGTGACTAAATCAAAAATGCCATAATATGAATGAAGACTTTTCAGAATTCACTGTTGTTGCAACCTCTTCCTTTCTTTGGATATTTTCCCATTCATTCTTAGTAACTTCCCATTTTCATATCCTATCATTATTGTTTTCAATTTATTCTTCTCTGACTTAATCTTCACCAAACCATCTTGCATGACGATTTGATGTCCATCTTGTCTGATTATGACTAAGGATAACAATTTTTTCTTAAAATTTGGTACATACCAAACATTTGAAATCCATTTTTCACCAATTCCAGGAAGAAATACTTTCACTGAACCTTTTCTTTGAGGTATATGAGTTGTATCATCAGCTAAATAAATGAGATTTACTTTAACATCTTGATAATTACAAAAATAGCCTCTGCGATAAGTCATATGTTGAGTAGCCCATGTGTCCAATATCCAATCATTTTCAAATGAATCTACATGTTGAACAACTAAAAAAACATATTCATATTGATCATCCTGGTAATCTTGATTCTCTGCATATTGAGCTAATTGTTGAGAATTTGAATTTAATGTTTGCTTAAACTTTGGCAATTGATCATTGCTTGTAAGACAATTTGATGCATAATGACCCATCTTTAAACATCTTTTACATCTTACTTGACTAAAATTTCTACCTCTTCCTGATTGTGCATTATTATTGTGAAGATTACTTTGAAAATTTTGTTGATGAAAATTGCTACGACCTCTACCTTGACCATGACCTCTGCCACGACCTTGATTAGAAGACTGATTCTAAAAATTTCCAAAATTTGATTTTCCTCTTCCTTTAGAACTTTCAGCTTTAGTGAAAAGAAGATCTTCTCCTGATTGTTTTTGTTTCCCAAAATGTTTACTAAGTTCAACCAGTAATTCACCAAGTGAATCAAAATTCACAGTTGATAACTTATCAGTTATTTGCAAAGTCTCAAGAAAATTCTCATAATATTGAGGCATGCCATTTATTACAATGGATACTAGAAAACTATCTTTAAGTTTAGGAAAACTGCCTTTGATGATTTCCTAATGAATGTTCTCAATCCTTGAAATGTATTCTAATACATCACCATTATCTGCTAATCTTTGTTTCAGCAATTTCATTTGTAGATAAACTCTATGGGATGCAACGAGAGTATCAAAAAGCTTCTTGAACAGATTCCAAGTAGACCATGCATCTTTGGAAGTCTCAATATGTACAAATATGTGTTCAGTTACAAAAGAACGTAGCAAAGAAAGTGATTTTTCATATTTCAAATTCCATTTTTCTGAAGAAGTAGCATCGGTTGGCTTAGTTGGAGCAGTATCACCATCACAAATATCACGCCATAATTCATTATAGATCAAAATTTTCTGCCTGACTCCAAGATTTGTAATTCTTGGGTCCATCTAACTTATTTGGTTTTGTGAATAGATTGATTAATTTAGACACGATGGTAGATTGCCTTATTAAAAAAATGCAAGTTAATGATCACACCACCGCACTGAATAATACTCAAAACACCAAAAAGAAGAGACACGAGGCACCAGAAAGAAGAGTACACAATCCATGCTAAATAACACTCTTAAGGGCTTGGCCTTGACCCTTTAAAAGTCTTGTTGAAAATGGAGTTTGAGAGAGTATTTCACTAGACTCTTCTCAACTTCAAAGTTTTCAAGACTACAATCAAAATCTCTTTTACAAGATATATATCATTTTACACCTTTTACAAATAGCACAATGTTCCCCCTTGAACTAAAGCCTTCAATATTTGAACAAAAAATAACGATAGTCTGGAAACAAAGGATTCAAGTTGTCTTTTCTAAGTTAAAAAATAGGCACAAATATAACTTATAATGAACCTTTTCAAAAAGTTGTTATGATGGTGGCTCATTGAAGGTCAATGAAATAGCCACAAACTATCTCTCATGTTCACAAGTTATAGCTTACTTTTCAATCATTCATTAGACAAATTTGAATTAAAAAAATATGTTTTTATGTACCTCGTACATCCTTTTGTATTGGTTCGGATTCGTACACCTGCGTGCTATCAAAACACAACATACCTTTGAAAAAATGACTTCTCCACTTTTGTCTCCACTTTATCACTCCACTTTAAACGAATGAAGGGCTGCATTTTAGCTATTATTTTCCACTGGAGAAGCAAAGAGGAAAGAAAAGAGACGGAGCTCGCAGTCATCCATGGCATCCCCGTTGAGATAAATTGGAACATAACCAAATTCATAGTTATTGGAGAAGGAAACAAAATAGATATTTCATTTCTTCAGGGAAGCCAACCATTCCATCCCACAGTTCATGGAGACCTCCAACCTCCACAAAGTTATCACCACTTCTCGGTTGCGTTCTGTTGTAGCTGCCCAGTTTTGAAATCTATAAAGAGTTTGATATGCCTCTGCCTTTGAAGCATCACCACCTAATATTACGCAATCTGGTTAAAATTGAAAGAATTGTCGCATGTGGAAGATCGCACAATTAGGAAGATGATATCAGGTCGCAATTTTAAGGAGCGAGGGTAATCCCCTGGAACTGGAGATGGATACACAATTGTCGTTGGATAAATTGTTGGGATTTTACAAATCTTTGTCTCCAGTGGCCACCGCGAGAGAGAACGGCGTTGACCTTATGAATGATAAGGTATGTAGAATGTAAGATATCGATGCATGTACGAAATATTGCTCCAAAAATTCTACTCTTGATCTTGATCGCCACGATTTATCAACATTTTTTTGTTCGCCACGATTTATCATCTGTCAAAACGTTAGGACGCTTTCCAGTGGAGTGGTGATAGGTTTTTTGTAATAATATTATTGGAGGCACCTGGACTTTGTTGCAGGAATCTGAAATATTATTGCAGATCATGGAAAGGTTTTTTGCAAGATTGAGGATCTTGGGAATGTCCAAATCATCTAGATTTTGTATATATCAGGGTGTTTCAAGAGAAGAAGGAAGCCAAAACAATGATCTGGCTTACTTCACAACTACAACTAGAGCTGGAGAGTATTTATCTAATACTGTTGAAGAGACAAGAGAGTCCATCAAGGAAGTTGCTCAAAGTGACAAAAGAAGAGGTTGTTCATAGACTTTGGTGAATGGCAACATAAGAGTTAACAGAATAAAGGGATTTTCTAGATCACATTGCACCGCGATTTTGCAGATCGCACCAATGAAAACAAGCAGAACTCGAACAAAAAAATAGTTTGAGATAGATTTTAAGTATATCTAAAACAATTATAGCTGTTCACAAGAAATTTCCAGATTTATAAGAAGATATGTTGCAATTGTTTACAAAAATGAGTCGTCTACTTGGATTTTAGTTGATCTATTTGATAAACAAAATAGATTTTATCAGAAAAATAATCTCTATTGAAAAGAAAAAAAAAGAGAATAGATCTGATACAAAACTTTTCAAAATAGATTTGATCAGAAAAATAATCTCTATTGAAAAGAAAAAAAAAGAGAATAGATCTGATACAAAACTTTTCAATGGAAGAAAATAATGATTTATCTTATCAAAATTTTCAAAACACAAATTGTTGTAATCAAAATAACATTTTCCTTATTGAATTAACAACAAAAAATACCTTAGTATCCTTGTCCTTGAATTTGAAGAGATCCTGGATGATGTTGTAAAAAGTGATTACAATCTCAAGTGAGAACTCATTATCTACTTGTTAACCTCACTTGAAGGAGGATCTAGTTTATATATCTTAACTATAAACTATAAACTAGGAGAACAACTAATCACATGAGTATGATAGGTGTCTTTTACATAGAAGCTAGGTGTCCTTATCCTAACAAACTAGAATAAATTAATTTCTTAAAAACATTTAATCTAGAAAATACTTAGACTATAGAACTTTAGGATTATGAGGCTAACACTTTCATCATACTCTCATACCTATATTCCTCTACTATGTGCCTCATATTCCTCTGAAATTGCAACATCTTGTAACAACCAAAGGTGTTATAACTTGTCTACTACCACTACTTCTGATATCTTCACTATAGACCCTACTCCTAACGCCATGCTTCTTCACTGACCTATCTTCATATGTGCTCCTCTCTAGCACAACACTCTCTCTTGCACTTCCTCCTGGTGTGGTCTCCTTCCTCTTCATTCTAGGCCTGACCCCTCATATTGCACCATTTGTTATCGTTTTTCCACTCTTATTTTCTTCTTCACTCATTAGCTCAACTCTTCTTGCATATATTTCAACTCTCTCTCTCTCTCTCTCTCTCTCTCTCTCTCTCTCTCTCTCTTTTGGGTCCATTCTCTCCCTCACCTCATCTTAAAAATCTTCTATATACTACTTAGTTGATCCAACTCCTCTCTCTCTTTTCCCCATTCTTTTCATCCCCACCAAGTGCTAGGAGATTCTTTTAATCCATCATATCAGGCTCCATGCGCTTCAGCCCTTAATCCATGAAAATCATCTTTAGGCTCCATGCGCTTCAGCCCTTAATCCATGAAAATCATCTTTATCCACATCGATATTTCTTCTAGAAACCTTTTTCAAGGACCTTCAAAAAAATTTCTTTCATCCTCACTAAAAGAATCACTGTATTCCACAACAAAATCGATAATGTAACCTTCCTCAAACAAGAAAACCGTAAATCAATTTATCAAGCCCACTTATATTCCAATTCCTTCATCCCATCAATTGTAACCTCGTCCAGACCAATGGTTCTATCCTTCCATCGTTCCACATTGGTGATCATATGTTGAGTCTCTCGCCAAGAAAACTCATCTTCTTTCATAGTCAACCAATTTTGTATTCCCCCCTAATATGGATACCATTTCATTCTCTAGCTTCATCATTCAATACAAAACCTTCAAGTCCCGACAATAGAACCATTTTTTTTATTTTCTTGCATGCATCCTTCTTAATTATAGGGGATTGATGACCCAGGGTTCATCCAAAGTTAACCAACAAAAACTTCAAGGTGTTAGAATATCAATCCTCAGCCAAAGACTAAAGAAGTTCTCATTCTAGAAACCATAAGAATCATAGAGACCATTTGGTCTTGTGTTAGTGATGAAGGGTTAAATTACACAAGGAATCCACCCGGGCTAATATTCATACATTCCATTGCAATGTAATTAAGGATTAACAACATGTAACATTAACACACACATTCATTGGAAACATAAGAAACATAGTAAATGATAGGAATAGCTGCAAATTTTATTATATTCATTCAAACAATCACATACATGGACCAAGAGACTCATCATTTATCATAAATAGTTCCCTACGCTCTCATACATTCCCACAATAGTTTATTACAAGGAACCATGGATTTTATCTTAGACTCTGCATGTAATACAAAACTAGACTCACAAATAGATGCTTACAAAACATATCTAGACTCATCTCTTGACCAAGACAATTCAGAGAAAACCCGTTGAACAAACAACAATCAACAAAAATAGAAATAGCAAAAATATCCCCTTTTGTGTCGTCGTTGCTTCCTTTTCGTTTCCTTCTCTAATTTGGCGCTTCGTCACTTTCGTTTTTTTCCACGCACTCTGTTGATTGCTAGTTCCACACACTTCTGCTACTTGCATGCAATCTACATATCCTCTTTAGATTCATGAAAGTCTAAAATAACTTGCCAACTCATTCCTTAACTTCTCCACGATATCTCACGTTTCATGAGTTAATCATTCAAGAAGATTTCCATAATATTCTCTTCTTGATTCTGACATGCATACAATATCTTCTTCATTTATGGCACACATAGTGGAAATTTTGACTGGCATGTTTGCCTTAATTCCTTCATCATGCATTTGCTATTGTGTGGACAAAAAATTGTAGTGCACATGCACAATGTCTACCCCAAAACTTTGGGTGCCAAAAATGGGCCTTGAGCAGGAATAGATTTTCCTCAGTTTGCAATAAGGAGGATCATTGAGCCTATTTAATAATTTGGACAATAGATGAATAAATCTAGGATAAATAATTAGATGAGTTATTGAATATTTAAGAGCCATCCAAACCAAGTAATGATCCAATATATAAACAAAACCATTATTTTATGCCCATAAACAATTAGACATAGAAAAGGTTTACAAAAATAGAATAGCCCAAATTTAATTCCACAAAGGATCCATGTTGACGAAATGGATAAGCCATAGGCCCACGGTTTATGGTTAGATGATATTAGAGTAGGCTAAAAATACTTGGAGCACACTTGCATGGTAAACACCCACAGTCAGTACCAAAGTAGTGGATGGGAATTGTTGTTAGGCCTACAAAGAAGGACAATACCATCAATGGTAGACTCATCATGAAGAATATGAAACAAAATATTTGGAAGTCATAGTTTCTCAGCTAGAGCAAAGCATTGCCACATTGACAGAATTGGCGAAACAACTATTAGTGAAGAAAAATAGGGAAGCACAATTAGAAAAGATTGAGCATGAGGAAGATAAGGCACACTAAGAAGATCTCAGATACAATTATTTGGGTAAAAACCATTATTTTTCTTCATCTTCCCATATTCCTTTCAAAGTTAAAGAAAAACTTGAAATACCCATGTGTGATGGACAAACTAATGCCAAAGTCTTGGATAGCTAGTTGAAACAATTGGAAGTTTACTTTGGTCTTTATCAAATCCAAGAAACACAACAGATTTTCTTTGTCCATTTGAAGATGACCATACATGCTTTGTTGTGGTGGAAGAGTTATTTGGATGCACTGAGAATAGGAAAGAATCCCATGATTGTGAAATGGGAGGACTTCAAGGCATTGCTTAAGTCACAATTTTATCCCATATGCTATGAAGAGGAGAATATCATGAAGTGGAACTACCTTTGGCTAGAATAGAGAGGAGTGCAAGAATACACTTATAAGTTCACAACGCATTCCATTAGGTTTGGTATCTCTCTCGAAGATCCAGGAGTGATGGTGAAGTACCTTGGAGGACTCTTTAGTCATATCTAAATACAATTGAATCTTCATGGTGTGAAAAGCATATATGAGGTGAGAAGAAGGATCTCAATATTGAGTTGGACTCCAAGAAGCGATGGAAACACATGAGACTAGAAGAAAAAAACAAGAAAATATACAAGAATATAGAATCCACAACCAAGAAAACGAGGGATCCTAATAGGCATTTCAAACATTGTGATGTGCATGGGAACACAGATGAGAAGTGTTGGAAACTTCATCTGGAATTGCATCCAAAGTGGATAAATTCCAAGGGGAAAGAAAATGAATCTACTAAGATGGAAGAAGAAGTGGTGGAATGTATCTCTAATTTGGAGGAATCCGTATTTTTCACCACATTGCAACGACCCAAGGCAAGTGGAGATAAACATGAACTATTTCAAATCAAAGTTCAAGTAAAGAATTGAAAGGTAAATGATTTGTTTGATAGTGGTTCTCAATGCAATCTAGTTTATGAGACATTAGTTGATGAGTTTGGTCTAGAAACCTATGATCTAGTAAAACCAATTTCACTAGTATGGTTTGAAAGGAAAACTATTATGAGAATCACTTAGAGGTGTGAGATCAAGTTCCATTGGTACTAGATATGTTGATGACATAGAATGTGAAGTTGCACCATTAGATGCTTGTGGAGTTATGTTTGTGTTGATCTTTGGACAACATCGGGAATACATTCTTCAATATATATATATATATATATATATATATATATATATATATATATATATATATATATATATATATATATATATATATATATATATATATATATATATATATATATATATATATATGACATAATATTTATAATACAACGTATAACTATACTTAGTAAATAAATAGTTACTTATTATCCAAGTGACACATCCTTTCATGGATGGTCCCCATATGTTCTATATATATGCAACTCTCATCACTATGATAACATCAATTTAATATAAGCATTTTCTATTGTACTCGTGGCTCTGTGCATGGTTATTCTTCTTGTGATCTTGGTTATTACTACTGCTATTGTTCATGGTTTATGCTTCAGTTCAAGTAAATTTATAAAGTAACTGAATGTAATTGACAACATTAAAATCCAACATGGTATCAGAGCAACGTTCTTGAAAGAAGACTATTGCACGTGCATTGAACTTCTACAACAACTCGTCGTACCTTTCCTGCAATTCATTGTCTTGTTGCAAATGCAACTCATGCTAAAATTTCTGTACTCTTCCAACAACCTTGGTGAACCGTATTTTGGTGGAAGATAGGCTTGATGGAACAACCAACTTCAGTTCTTGGAAATCTAGATTTCTCATCACTCTAGAAGAGAGTGAACTAATGAAGTGCATTGAATAAGTTGTACTAGAATCAGCTGATGATGCAGAAAAATCACAATGGAGGAAGAATGATGCAAAAGCCAGAAAAATCATCATCTATTATGTGAGAGACCATTTAATCCCTCACATCTCCAACTTGAAGACAACTAAGAAGATGTACGACGCCTTGAATAAATTGTTTGAGAGTGACAACACCAACATAGCACTTGTCTTGAGACACCAGCTTCAAAATCTCAAGATAACGAAGTCTGATACAATTGGCACCTTCTTCATGAAGATTTTAGAGACCAGAGGTAAGTTGGGTGCTATTGGTGAAATCATCTCTGATAGAGAACTTGTCATGATTACCCTTAATGGTCTTCCAAGCCATTGGGATCCATTCATTCAAAGTATCAGTGGGCGATCCAAATTGCCCAAGTTTGATCATTTATAGGTAGACTGTACTCAAGAGGAGACTAGACTTGCAGCTAGAGGCATGCAATGTTCCCATCATGATGGAAATAAATCCATTTCCGCTCGTGCAAGGAAAAGCAAAGGGAAAAGAAGAGGTTTCAACAAAACCTTTAAAGGAAGGAAGTCAACACCAACTTTTGAGCACAAAAACAAGGACATGCCAAAGGTTCAGTGCTTCAGATGTGACAATTATGGCCACTATGAGAAAATTTTTCCTACATGGAAGAAAGGAAAACAACATGCTTCCACTGCTAATGTTGATTTAGAAAAACCTCAGAGGAAGTCAAGGAATGCAATCATGAATGACGAAGAGTTCTTCTTCATTTCATCCCTCTCAAGTATGGTTCCTACTAGTAATGATGTTTGGTTGATTGATAGTGGTGCTTCCAGACATATGAATGGATACAGAGAGCACCTTATAGATATAGTAGAGAAAGAATTGTGTTTTCATGTTGTACTTGGTGATGATGCGAGATATACTGTGAAGGGAGTTGGATCCACCTCCTTACAATTGGATTCTGGCACCCCACTCCATTTGAGCGATGTATTATTTGTACCTGGGATGAGAAGGAACCTTGTCTCTATTTCATCCTTAGAGAATAAAGGCTACAAGGTTGCTTTCTCTGATGGAAAAGTTCTTGCATGGAATAAGAACTCTAGTATGGAGTATGCCCGGGTGATTGGTGTTCGAGAGGATAGATTGTACAGATTGACTGTTCGACTAGTTCAGTCCCTAATACATGATTCTATTAGTTTGGGCAAACTATGGCATATGAGACTTGATCATTTACATTATAGAGTTATTCCCGCTCTGAGGAAGATGGTGACAGGCCTTCCAAAGATCCATGTTGAACACGATGGAATTTGCATAGGTTGTGCTCTTGGAAAGAATGCCAAGAGTTCCTTTACGAGCAATGACAATAGATCCAAGGGGATATTAGACTTGGTTCATAGAGATTTATGTGGACCCATGATAGTTGCTTCCTTAAGTGGATACCTATACTATGTGATCTTCATTGATGACCACTCTCGGAAGACTTGGATTTACTTATTTAAGACCAAGGATGGAGTCCTTGCTAGATTTCAGGAGTACAAAGAACAGGTCGAAAACCTGACTGGAAAGAAGATTACAGTGCCAAGATCAGATAATGGAGGAGAATACATCTCCCAGGATTTCAGTGATTTCTGCATGGAGGCAGGGATCAAGAGGGAGTACACCATTCCTTACAACCCTCAACAAAATGGGGTTTCAAAGAGGAAGAACAAATCTATTATCGAGGCATTCAAGGCATTGATTCATGATCAACATTTACCTATGTTTTTATGGGTAAAAGCATCCATGACTGCAATGTATGTTCATAACATAAGTCCTCATAAGACTCTAAGGAACATGACTCTCGAGGAGGCCTTCACCGAAGTGAAGCCTGAGGTTGGACACTTCAGGATATTTGGGTGTCTAGTATACATTCATATACCCAAAGAGAAAAGGACCAAGCTAGACCCTTCAGGAATAAATTGCACATTTGTGGGGTACAGTGAGTCTTCAAAGGCATACCGGATCTACATTCCTGGTCAGAGACAAATTGAGGTGAGTAGAGATTTTACCTTTGAGGAGGAGGTAGCCTTCATGAGATCTAGAGGATCTCACATGGATATTGATAGTGAGAAAGAAGAAGAGATGGTTCATTCTCCCCCTCACCCTCCAACAGGTCAGAGGGAGACAGTTAAGCCTATTGATCCCATTCATCCTGTACCTCCAGTTGATGTTTCGATATATATTGTAGTAGGTCAGAAGAGACCTACATGGGATCGCCAAACTCTACAGGAGGTAGAAGGACATGCAGCTCCTCATGGTACCTTTCGAGAGAGAAAGAGACCTCAGAGATATTCGTGCTATACCGCAACTATGAGCCACATCATTGATTATGATCCTTCATGTTATGAGGAGGCATCTAGTCAACCAGTATGGAGAGATGCCATGATGGAGGAGTATCAGTCCATCATGAACAATGATGTGTGAGATATTGTTGCGAGGCCTGAAAGGAAGTCTATAGTGACTTCCAAATGGATCTATAAGATCAAACATATAGCTGACAGAAGAATCAAGAAGCACAAAGAAAGATGTGTTGCTAGAGGATTCTCTCAGGTGGAGGGAATAGATTATGAGGAGACATTTGCTCATGTTGCTCGATACACTTATATCTGGATGATTATTTCCCTCGCAGCATCCATGGTTTGGAAACTACATTAGATGGATGTGAAGACATCCTTTTTCAATGGAGAGATTGAGGAAGAAATATACATCGAGAAACTAGATGGTTTCGTCATACATGAGAAGGAGTCTCATGTGTGTAGGTTGAAGAAGGCCTTGTATGGACTCAAGTAGGCACCTCGAGGTTGGTATGCGAGGATTGATGGACACCTGATGAGTTTGGGCTTCAACAAAAGTGTTGTTGATCCTAGCCTATACTACAACACTGTTAATGGTGAGGCCTTGATTTTGGTCCTCTACGTTGATGATTTATTCCTCACCGGTACAGAGAGCCTTATTATTGAATGCAAGTATGCGTTGGCCTCTGAGTCCGAGATGAAGAACCTTCATATGATGCACTACTTCTTGGGACTAGAGGTGAGGAAAAGAACTGATGAGATCTTCCTAAGTCAGGGGAAGTACAGAGCTGAGATATTGAAAAAGTTTGGGATACTAAACTGTAAACCCATGGCTACACCAATGGTGATGAATCTGAAGAAACTATGTGTGTCTTCTTCCGATTCCGACGAGAATGATATGACCCCATACAGATAACTGATTGGATCATTGATGTATCTGGTTAACACCAGACCAGATATTTTTTATGCAGTGAGTTCACTTACCCAATTTATGAGCCAACCGAGACAAACACAATGGATTGTTGTGAAGCATGTGTTGAGATACCTCTGAGGAACAATTGGACATGGTATGAGATATACTTCTAGTATTGACATGAGATTGCAGGGATATACTAACTCTGATTGGGCAGGGAGCGCAGTATATAGGAAGAGAACTTCTGGGTGTTGCTTCACTTTGGGATCTGCCATGGTTTCCTAGTGTAGAAGGAAACAAACTTTTTTGGACTTGAGTACTGTAGAAGCAGAGTACATTGCATTAAGTGTGGCAGTCTGTGAAGCAGTGTAGCTTCGCAAGATCCTTACTGATTTATTTGGACATGTGATAGATTCCACCGTTATTCATTGTGATAGCCAGAGCTGTGTGAAGCTCTCAGATAATCCAGTGTTTCATGACAAATCAAAACACATTGATATCAAGTACCATTACATCCAAGACATGGTGCAGAGGAAGGCCATATTGGTGCAATACCTTCCTACAGATGAGAAAGTTGTTGATGTTCTTACCAAACCCCTTACCAAGATGAAATTCAAGTACTTCTATGACAGACTTGGTGTGGCAGAGAATGTCTCCCGCACTAAAAGGGAGTGTTAATGTTTGCAGCTTCCTAAAACATCCTCCAGATCATACTCCTCTGTGACTAAAGTGAATTGATATGTGATGACACTTATCCGAGAAGGGATAAGTGGGTTTAGTATTATAGCCCAATGTCCCATGTGGAGAGCACATGAGGACATGCCAAGGGAATTGACCCTTGACGTCACACACTATGGGAGTTGACCCTAGTGTTTATAGAGGGTGTAATCTCTAGAAGTCCACATGGGAGTGCCATGTGTGACAAACATTCTCTGGATCATACTCCTCTATGAATTGAGTTGATTTGATCTATGAGGACACTTATTCAAGAAGGGATAAGTGCATTTGGGCTTATAACCCAACATCCCATGTGGAGAGCACATGAGGACATGTCAAGGGAGTTGATCCTTGACATCACACATTATGGGAGTTGACCATAGTGTTTCTAGAGGGTGTAGCCTCTAGAAGTCCACATGGAAGTGCCATGTGTGGAAAACCTTTTGCTACTATGGTGGTTGTGTACTAATGACAAAGACTTTGTGTCTCTGGACAGTAGTTGTGTACTACTATGGAAATATACTTCCCTAGCTAAGAGGGAGTGGCGTTGATGTTTCAACATCGGGCATAACTTCTCCTAGATTGGGTTGCAAACCAAGGGAGATAGGATTCATTTATCATAAAGGTGCACTTGTGATAAATGGGCCTAGACGTAGTCCTTCCTTGATCATGACAAGGAATAATATGGACTTGAGGTGCTTGAGATGTTTTCCAAGTGTCAGTTAGCATCATGCTA
>ML778021.1:13372-89867 GCA_009831015.1 Picea engelmannii | reverse complement strand
CTCTCATCATTGTAATAACATCAATTTAATATAAGCATTTTCTATTGTACTCGTGTCTCTGTGCATGGTTATTCTTCTTGTGATCTTGGTTATTATTGTTGCTATTGTTCATGGTTTATGCTTCAGTTCAAGTAAATTTATAACGTAACTGAATGTAATTGAACAACATTAAAATCCAACAGTTTGGAAGCCCGTACATATGGGATATGGATGATACCTTCTATAGGAGAGAAACAAAGTGTCTCTTGGTCGAGGGTGGCAAGGCTTACTTCATCAAAGCACATCAAGAGAGAGAGAGAGAGAGAGAATAACTCCTCTAGCAGCAAAACAATCATAGAAAATCAAGAAACAAGCCACCTTCATCAGAAATGGAATGGTGGATATGGAGGTTTTGTTCTTACTTTCCTTAATGGTCTAGATTTTGGGGGAAAAAATCCTTCAAATGGAAATGAGTGATCCGAATTGGATCTTGGAAAAACATTTTGTAAATTTGTAATAAGCATGTAATGTTTATTTTAATTTTATTTGGTCTTATTTTTTGGCAAAACTAGAAGTCGAAATGAAAAATTGTGATGGTTGGCCTTCCAAAGGAATCCCAATAGAACAATTAATACTATATTGAAGGGGGGATGCAAAGAGAACTTGGGAGTTTTACAAATATGATAGCTCAAAGAGTGTAGCCCGCTTGAAGATTGGTGGACAAAGGAATCAAGGAGCATGTCCATGATGAGTGAAGGCATATTTGAGCCATGTATATCTACATTTTTTTGTTAGTAACAATGTGTGATATTTTTGAGCATGCATATCTCACCCTTTGTAATGAATTTCCCAAGAAAGATAAATATCTATGTTCATTGTGTGAATATTGTGTGTTTGCATTGTTATGATTTAATTACTACATTATGGTATTGTTGATTAAATTGCATTTAGTATCAAGTTCATATGTTATCTATATTTTTTTTCACAAATATTCTCTCTTGCTTACAACGATTGTTTTGTCAAAACCATTCAATTTGTGTCGAGAGAAGATCAATGGTTCATGAATTAGAGTTGTTACTTGGTAGCTAATTTTGTGCCTTGTATTTCACATTAAAATTCTTCTTAGACTATTGGTTGAGGGAATCGAGGGAACCCTCTAGAACCAACATATTATTCCTCTATGAGCTCAAATACACTTCTACATACCTACATTCCTACTCCATTACTTCAACACATTGTTTGACTAGAGTTGTGTGATGAATTTCTTCTAAACAAAGTGTTTTGTGGTGGAGCATGTTATTTCCTTTCCTCTGGTCTCTGAGTAGTATGATCCTAGAACCATCCATTCAAATAGACAACATGATATGGTCAAACACATGGTGTAACACCCCCATTTTGATCCCCTAATTATTTTTTAATAAATTGTGTTTAGTGATGATTTTATATTATCATGGAGATATTATTGCCATGCCATGGCATATGAAGAATGTAATTGTATTATTTCTTAATAAAGAAAATTTAAACTGGCTAACTGAAGGGTGAATCACTAGTACAAGCCATGATACCATGAGATGGAATAGTGAGGGGGTCCTAAAGGGGGGGTTCATCATGATAAAGAACCCCAAGCCTCCTAGTTGAATTATTTATTTTGGGAATAATCGATTATTCCCCTTTTTTCTAAATTCAAAGAAAAATCAATTAATCAAGAGGGATTTGTAGTTGAACAACCAACCACCCAAAATTAATGGAGGCATGGAGGAATGGCTATGAAAACATAAAATTGTCATCCAAACATACATCAGAGTACCCATCTCGATCTCCATGATTTTCCCAAGAGTTCCTTTTGACAGAAGGAAGAGGAGAGAAAGTCAAGAACCTTCTTGGGGAAAGGAAGCAGAGATGCATAGGGGGTAGAAAGAAGAGGATAGATATTCTTGTAATAGGAGAGGAATGAGTTGACATATTTTTATCTCTCAAGGAATTTTGAGGGAAGGATACAAAGTGTTAGAGAGTGCTTTGATTTGGAGAATAATGGACAGTCGCATGGGACTAGACTGGGGAGGTTTATACAAGTGGTTTACATGAAGGAGAGTGGACTTTACACTTTCAATTTATCCGAGAGATTGAATGTTCCCTTGGTGATATCATGGCTTGAAATGGGGGTGGAAAAATTGCAGAGAGGACTAGTGCATCTAAGCCTATTGTTGGGTGGAAAAGTTCTCACCCTCAATGAGTGTGGTTGGTTGACAATTCAAAAGATAATTTTTTTAGTGTGCTCTTATTAGGATCTGAAAAATGTGTCTGTATGTATGTAATCACAATTTTATGGAATTGTATAGTTATGAGCTAAAATCTTCATGAGTTATGAGAAAAATCTAAAAGAGATGGAATTTGATTGTATTTTTTGTGTTCTCTATATGCATCATATCCTTTAATGGTTAATGACTCCTAAAATACCAAAATGAATGAAAAGGAAATCCATGCTTCATGTTATGTACATGTTTAGTAATTTATGTTTATGGTTACTTCTTGTGGAAGATATATGGAAGGTATCTTAAATTTTGTAGCTAGAATTCCTGAGTATTTTAGGGAAGGCATGTGGAAGGATAGTTACTAGCCAAGAATTGAAGAGACGAGTTAATTTGAAAAGTTGTCCTTCATAGCAAAGACCTATATGAATTAGAACAAGAGAATGGACTATATAGGTGTTGATCTAAAATATGGTTTAATATCTTTGAGATAACATGATGATGATAAATCCCCTTACATTTTAAATAGGTGGTACTCATCTATCAATATTTCATACTTTACAAAAGAAGACTATACAAGACTACGTTTTTAGAAAAATAAATATTCACGGGAAAATAAATTTTGAGAGAGGATCAGGCTTATTGAGGAAATGAATATTCACAATACAATACAAGACAATAAATTATAAGGATAAGGAATATAAAAATATAACATTTTCATCATAGAATAATCAAAATAACACATCATTGGAAAATAACAAAAACATGGTCTGCATTCATAGAGAACTTGACATAATTATTGCATTATATTCAAAAAAGAATTTGATGGACAATACATTTGAAACCTCATTCTTTAAAATCAAATTTTAAGAAATAACTAATGTAATTCCCTAAATAGTTCTATGGGGATCCCAAAAAAATTACAAATGTTTGCATTGAATATAGTAATGCCTAAAATGTTCATAAAAAGAAAAAGGAATTTCTCCTTCAAAGAGGAATGGGTTTGGGATCTTGCGGACGATGAAAATAAGGAAATACCTAGAAGACAAAAAGGGAAAACAATTAGGGGTCAATTTTTTTTTTCACATATTCTAGAACTAGAAAGGTTGAATGACTACCAACCGAGGAAAATAAATAATTTTATTTCTTGAATTACTATGATGGACGAAGAGATCTCACTATTTTATTTTTCTGGTGCTTTTTGTAGAGTTTTCGACTAGAGGTTATGTGGCAGTTGTAACTAACTTTGGTTGATATGGATCAGTTATCTTTATCAATACTTTCTTTAACCATAGTTTGATATACTCCTGCATGGGATCAACCAGTGTCTCATGTTTAATCCTTTCATCAAATAATTCTTTCTCAATATCTCTAATATCAAAGCTAATCTAGTGCAACATGTCTTCAACCTCTTCGCTCTTGTTTACATAACGAATCAACCACTTTTCTACTTCCACTTCTGAGTATTTAGCTATTTCATTGAATTCATTTTCCAAATGTATCCAAATGTTATTGTAACTAATCCTTGGAGAGTAGAATTGAATCCATCATCAATTGTGAGCCCCTCATCTCTTTTGTCAAATCAACAAGTTGTAGAAATAAATCACCCATTTTTCCATTTATGTTATCACATTCCTCAAGTGATTTTTTTAAACATTGAATCATTTTTAACCATAAAACGTTAATATGCTTTAATATAATTTTTTGAGAAGAATCACTGTGTGACATGAGTCGTGAAGCAAAAACCAATCACCAACTAAGTAACTTCTTTCACTATTTTTTGAAGTTGTTAATTAATCCTAATGATGCGAGAAAATTGACACATGTATTAGAGACATGCATGGGGGAAGAAGGGAAAAATATAGTTATATCATCCCACCTACAATAAAGGGACATGTGTCAGGTCAGTAAATAGAAGTGCATAGGAAGAGAGTGTGAAATTTAAAGCTATGAGATGGACAGTGTCATGTTGGATTTGGGATCCGTTGTGAACATATTTCCAAATAAATAATGTGAGTTGATGGGTAAACCAAACTTGGTCTAGTCTCTTATTCAAGTTCAATTGGTGAATCAATACATAATCTATATTATAGGTTGGTTGCAGAAATTCGAACTGAACATAGAAGGGGTGAAGACAAAATAATATTTTGAAGTGATTGAGATCACAAATGACTTGGATACCTACCCTGACTTACTTGGTATTGATTGGGCCTTCGACAACAATGTTGTGTTGAATATGAAGAAGAGACATATATCATTTGAGACAAACACACTGCATGTTATTATTCCATTGGATTCAAATGAAGGTGACAGATACAATGATCCCATGAATAAGGATGCGTAGAGATATGTTATTAAAAATATATACTAGATCACGTGGCATAAGGAATATTATATCAATGCCATAGTGGATGGCGAGTTGAGTTGGAGAAGTGTGAAATCCTATGATACTGATTTAGTAGATTCCATGGAGAGGTGGAAACATAAGTTGTATGAGGTCTCTACATGGAGATGTGCATAGATCACAATAGTGTAATGGATTGGATTTGAATTATGTGATTCTCTACAGTTTGATGGGACTGGGATGGTAGAAGCATTCTTAGCAAAGATGGATAAAATTGTACAAAAAGATAAAAGGGTTTAGGACATGGACGTTGTAGTATGAGAAACACCTGTGTGTTGGTGGGTGACACATCACACAAATATATATGACTGGGCATAGGTAGTTGAATTTATAAAGGTCAGATTCCATCCCATTTCTAACTTCAAACTAGCCAATAGGTATAAGGGTATTGAAGATCATTAGGAGCATATCCACTACTACAAACAATGTTGGACTACCAATAATATCCCTCGTACCCAATGGGTACACAATTTCATCCATACTATGGATATGTTGCCGAGGAGATAGTACATTTAGGAGGAACTTCAGGAGGTAGAAAACGGATTGGGTTATGGGTCTTGAGTACTTATTCATGGGTCTTGGGTCCTGGGTATTGATGCATTATGTTCATGTTGGATCCCAGATCCAACATGCCACCATCAATCTGATAGATTTTGAGTTCATCCATCACATTGTGACACATCAATTTGCAGATTACATAGAATGGAGTATGGTGAGTCTTCTCATGTTTTTCTAGTATTGGGAAGTGAGGTGGTATATTTCCCCATTGTTTGCAAATATCACACCATTATTTCTAAGGTCCAATCAAAAATGGATTCGGTGCACATGTCGCCAAACAATTTCCCAACGCAGGGCACTCATCCCTGCGGTGACCTTTTTATTGGAATGTTGTACACTGTACGTTCTCATGCACCACCTTTTCCTTTTCCATATCTTTCAACTGCATCATCAAGTTGACAATTTGGGAATATACTTGCACCAAACCTGTCGATGTATCTCCTCCTCCTAGTGTAGTCTCTAGGAGAACCACAATTTCCACAGCCTCTTCCTCAGTTGTCACCTTCTGTTGGGTGAGTGGGACTCGGATATGGGGAAGTATCCCCACAATGAAATGTTATCTATGATGCAGATCCTAAATATAGAATGTGAACCTGTCCAATAATATCTTGAGTCGTTGGTCATAATCCCACATAGATTCTCCCTGTTGTTTCTTGATCTCCTTGATCTCTAAAATGCATTGATATTTTGACTTAGGTTTATGGAAATCCTTAAGTAGATATCTCTTAATTTATATCAGGTACCTTGTCTATCATGTTTCCATCATGTCCTTGTACTTCATGTACCATATCAGGGATCTGCCCCTGAAATTGTTTTATGGAGGTGCAATATGTGATGCTTCGTCTATGATCCTATTCAAAGACCATATAGACTCACATGTAAACCAATGCTACTTTGTATCATCCTTACCCATCCCACGGAATATGGATAGCCTTAAAGTTGTGTCCTAATTCTCCATCCTCACTTTAGGATTATGTCCTCTTGACCAACTACCCAATGTTAGGGACATTGGTACTAATACTCTTCCTTGTGAAGTATTGTTGACATCATCCTCTTAACTCGTATATCCTCTCCTTTCTTCTCCTACTTCTTCTTGTGATTCTATATCCATGTTATCTATTGTTCTTTATTCTTGGTTACAAATGTGCAAGGGGATTTGAAAAGGGGGGGTAACTCTATCTTCTTCCATCATTTCTTGTGGGGGAACCTAGATAGTTTCCTATCTGCAATCGTGCAATACCATTTGTTATCACTAAATCATTTTCCCTCCTCTTGGGGGTCCTTCTATTGACAATGTGTCCTCAAACATGTAATTTTATTGATAAGAAAAAAATGATTACAATATGAAGTGAGAACTCATTATCTACTTGTTAACCTCACTTGAAGAAGGAACTAATTTATATAGCTCAACTCTAAACTAAAAACTAGGAGAATAACCAATCACATAATCACACGAGTATGATAAGTTTCCTTTACATAGAAGCTAGGTGTCCTTATTCTAACAAACTAGAATAAACTAATTTCTTAAAAACATTTGATCTAGAAAATACTTAAACTATAGAACTTTATGATTATGAGGCTAACAATCCCCCCTTTAATCCAACAGTTCATTTTTACAAATACCAAGTTCATTTATGAACTTAGTGAAATTTATTCTACCAAGTGGTTTGGTAAAAATGTCTAAATTTTGATCTTCAGATGGACAAAACTGAGGCTTGATGATGTCTTTGATGATGAGTGATCTGATGAAGTGGTACTTGGTGTCGACATGTTTAGTTTTTGAATGAAATATTGGATTCTTGGCCATATTTATTGATAATTGATTGTCGATTAATAAGGCAGTTGGTGATTTCTGATTTTCACCAAGATCCTATAAAATTATGTGTATCCATACAATCTCACATGTTGCTTCCCAAGATGATATGTACTTTGCCTATGCTGAAGAATTGGCAATTGTTGTCTTCTTTTTACAATTCCAAGATATTTTTGTTGAACCCATATTCATTAAATAACCTGAAGTGGATTTTCTATCATCAATGTCATCTGCAAAATCAACATCTAAATATCCAACAAGTGTAAACTTTGTGTTCCTTTTGTAGAGAAGACCAAAATAGTTTGTACCTTGAATGTATCTCAATACCCTTTTTGCTGAATTCTAGTGACTTTACCTTAGTTCTTGCATAAACCTTGAAAGTATACAAATTGAATATGACAATTATGGTCAAGTATTTGTCAAATAAATGAGACTTCCAACCAATTGCCTATACTTTGTACTATTTACTAATTCCCCCCCTTCAAATTTTGAAAGTTTCAATTTTTTCTCCATTGGGGTAAGAGAAGGTTTACAATCTTACATGCCAAATTTATTTAACAATTCACTGGCATACTTAGTTTGACTAAGGAATATTTGGTTAGGATTTTGAGATACTTCAACTCCAATATAATAATGAAGTGTCCCTAAATAAGTCATTTTGAACTCTGCTATAAGTTCTTCCTTAACCTGTTTGATGTGAGATTCATTATTGCATGTTATGATTAAGTCACCAACATAGAGTACAAGTATCACCATGTGATTATCTTGCATTTGAAAATACATTGTATCATCTGATTGACTTCGTGGAAAACCCACCTTTCATAGGTACTCATCCATTTTTGCATACCAAGCTCAAGGAGCTTGTTTCAATCGATATAAATACTTCACAAGTTTGCAAACTGTATGTTCTTGTCCTTTAGATTCAAACCCTTGTGGTTGAGTCATGAAAATATCTTCCTTTAGATCACCATTCAGGAAGGAAATTTCGACATACATTTGATGTAATTTCCAACCATTATGTGCAACGAAATTGATAACCATTCTGATAGTATTCCATTTAGATGTGGGTGAAAAAGTTTCTTCATAATCAATTCCTTCCTCTTGAGAAAAACATTTAGCAACAAGTCTTTCTTTGTACTTGTCAATTTTACCATTGGGATTGTACTTTACTCAATAAACCCATTTACAACTGATGGGATTAATATCATGTGGAAAATCAACTAAGTTCCAAGTCCCATTTGCAAGTACTGAATCATATTCATTAATCATTGCTTCCTTCCATTCTTTATGTACAACTGCTTCAACAAAAGAAGTAGGTTCAGTGGAAGCATGAGAAAAATTAGCTTTTGCTCTTGAACATCCCCTAGTTCCTATTTTGTTCATTTCATCTGAATGAACATCTTGGATAAGTTGTTCAACCCACTTTGGCTTCTTATGTTGAGGGGATTGAGGATCTGAATCACCATTATCATTAAAAGGAGGAATTTCAAAAAATGAGGCTCTTCTTTCATCTGAAATATCTGAGGTTGGAGAAGATTCTTTTGAAGATTCTATATTAGTAGAGTCTTTTGAAGTTTCATTATCATATGAATCAGAAGAAATTTTTGATAAAGAGATGTCTTCTGGAGAAGCAAAGTCTTTTTCGAGCCAAAATTTTTTCTTTGAATTGTTCAACTTACCTTTAAATGACTAAGGTGATGATTAATCTCATATAGACTTTTACTTTTAGTTTCATCAAAAGTTAAATCTTTACTGACAATGAATTTTCCATCTAAAAGAAACCTATACCCTTTCTTTTCATCAGAGTATATAATGAAGGTACACTTCATACTTCGGTTTTGTAATTTAGTCCTCTTTTCCTTAGGATCTAAAGAATAACAAGTTGAGCCAAAAACCATAAGATGATTTACCTTGGGTTTAAAACCATACCAAGATTCATAAGGTGTTTTTCCATCTAAAGTTGATGTAGGTGATTGATTTCTAAGATAAAATGTAGTATGCACTCCTTCAACCTAATATTATGTGCTCAACCCTTTAAACTGCATCATAGATCTTGTCATGCCCATGAGCGTTCTGTTCATCCTTTCAGTAACTCCATTTTGTTGTGGAGTATAGGAATTTGTCATTTTCCTCTTAATTCCATTGTTTCAACAATAATCATTGAATTCAATTGAAGTGAATTCACCTCCATTATCTGTTCTCAAAGATGCAACCTTTTCTCTTGTTGCATTTTCAACCATGTGTTGAAAATTTTTAAACTTTTCAAAAGCTTCAAACTTTGCCTTTAAAAAATATACCCATGTCATTCTAGAGTAGTCATCAATGAACAATATAAAGTATCGACATCCACCTAAAGAAGATTCCATTGGACTAGATATATCACTGTGAATAAACTCCAAATACTTTGTTTCTCTCCATGAGCTGGTTCAAAAAGATTCTCTCTTTTGATTGCCAAAAATACAAGCTTCACACTTTGAATTTTATTTCTTGAAATTTGGAAAACCCTTTATCAAATATTGGGACTTGAGTTTCAAGAGACTATCAAATTTTAAGTGTCTAAATCAAAAATGCCATAATATGAATGAAGACATTTCAGAATTCACTATTGTTGCAACCTCTTCCTTTCTTTGGATGATTTTTCCATTCATTCTTAGTAACTTCCCATCTTCATATCCTGTCATTATTGTTTTCAATTTATTCTTCTCTGACTTAATCTTCGCCAAACCATCTTGCATGACGATTTGATGTCCATCTTGTCTGATTGTGACTAAGGATAACAATTTTTTCTTAAAATTTGGTACATACCAAACATTTGAAATCCATTTTTCACCAATTCCAGGGAGAAAGACTTTCACTAAACCTTTTCCTTGAGGTATATGAGTTGTATCATCAGCTAAATAAATGAGATTTACTTTAACATCTTGATAATTACAAAAATAGTCTCTGTGATAAGTCATTTGTTGAGTAGCCCATGTGTCCAATATCCAATCATTTTCAAATGAATCTGCATGTTGAACAACTGAAAAAACATATTCATATTGATCATCCTGGTAATCTTGATTCTCTGCATATTGAGTTGATTGTTGAGAATTTGAATTTAATGTTTTCTTAAACTTTGGCAATTGATCATTGCTTGTAAGACAGTTTGATGCATAATGACCCATCTTTAAACATATTTTACATCTTACTTGACTAAAATTTCTACCTCTTCCTAATTGTGCATTATTATTGTGAAGATTACTTTGAAAATTTTGTTGATGAAAATTGCTACGACCTCTACCTTGACCATGACCTCTGCCATGACCTCGATTAGAAGACTGATTCTAAAAATTTCCAAAATTTGATTTTCCTCTTCCTTTAGAACTTTCAGCTTTAGTGAAAAGAAGATCTTCTCCTGATTGTTTTTGTTTTCCAAAATGTTTACTAAGTTCAGCCAGTGATTCACCAAGTGAATCAAAATTCACAGGTGATAATTTATCAGGTATTTGCAAAGTCTCAAGAAAATTCTCATAATATTGAGGCATGCCATTTATTACAATGGATATTAGAAAACTATCTTTAAGCTTAGGAAAACTGTCTTTGATGATTTCCTGATGAATGTTCTCAATCCTTGAAATGTATTCTAATACATCGCCATTATCTGCTAATATTTGTTTTAGCAATTTCATTTGTAGATAAACTCTATGGGATGCAACAGGAGTATCAAAAATCTTCTTGAACAAATTCCAAGCAGACCATGCATCTTTGGAATTCTCAATATGTACAAACATGTGTTCAGTTACAGAAGAACGTAGCAAAGAAAGTGATTTTTCATATTTCAAATTCCATTTTCTAAAGAATTAGCATCGGTTGGCTTAGTTGGAGCAGTATCACCATCACAAATATCACGCCATAATTCATTGTAGATCAAAATTTTATGCCTGACTCCAAGATTTGTAATTCTTGGGTCCATCTAACTTATTTGGTTTTGTGAATAGATTGATTAATTTAGACACGATGGTAGATTGTCTTATTAAAAAAATGCAAGTTAATGATCACACCACCACACTGAATAATACTCAAAACACCAAAAAGAAGAGACATGAGGCACCAGAAAGAAGAGTACACAATCCATGCTAAATAACACTTTTAAGGGCTTGGCCTTGACCCTTTAAAAGTCTCGTTGAAAATGGAGTTTGAGAGAGTATTTCAGTGGACTCTTCTCAACTTCAAAGTTTTCAAGACTACAATCAAAATCTATTTTACAAGATAGATATCCTTTTACACCTTTTACAAATACCACAATGTTCCCTCTTGAACTAAAGCCTTCAATATTTTAACAAAAAATAACGATAGTCGGAAACAAAGGATTCAAGTTGTCTTTTCTAAGTTAAAAAATAGGCACAAATATAACTTATAATGAACCTTTTCTAAGTTAAAAAATAGGCACAAACTATCTCTCATGTTCACAAGTTATAGCTTACTTTTCAATCATTCATTAGACAAATTTGAATTAAAAAAATATGTTTTTATGCGCACATCCTTTTGTATTGGTTCGGATTTGTACACCTGCGTGCTCTCAAAACACAACATACCTTTGAAAAAATGACTTCTCCACTTATCTCTCCACTTTAAACGAATGAAGTGCTGCATTTTAGCTATTATTTTCCACTGGAGAAGCAAAGAGGAAAGAAAAGAGACGGAGCTCGCAGTCATCCATGGCGTCCCCGTTGAGATAGATGGGAACATAACCAAATTCATAGTTATTGGAGAAGGAAACAAAACAGATATTTCATTTCTTCAGGGAAGCCAACCATTCCATCCCACAGATCATGGAGACCTCCAACCTCCACAAAGTTATCACCACTTCTCGGTTGCGTTCTGTCGTAGCTGCCCAGTTTTGAAATCTATAAAGAGTTTGATGTGCCTCTGCCTTTGAAGCATCACCGCCTCATATTACGCAATCTGGTTAAAATTAAAAGAATTGTCGCATGTGGAAGATCGCACAATTAGGAAGATGATATCAGATCGCAATTTTAAGGAGCGAGGGTAATCCCTTGGAACTGGAGATGGATACACAATTGTCGTTGGATAAATTGTTGGGATTTTACAAATCTTCGTCTCCAGTGGCCACCGCGAGAGAGAAGGGCGTTGACCTTATGAATGATAAGGTATGTAGAATGTAAGATATCGATGCATGTATGAGATCTTGCTCCAAAAATTCTACTCTTGATCTTGATCACCACGTATTCTACTCTTGATCTTGATCGCCACAATTTATCAACATTTATTTGTTCTGTCATCTGTCGAAACGTTAGGACGCTTTCCAGTGGAGTGGTGATAGGTTTTTTGTAATAATATTATTGGAGGCACCTGGACTTTGTTGCAGGAATCTGAAATATTATTGCAAATCATGGAAAGGTTTTTTGCAAGATTGAGGATCTTGGGAATGTCCAAATCATCTAGATTTTGTATATATCAGGGTGTTTCAAGAGAAGAAGGAAGCCAAAGTAACGATCTGGCTTTACTTCACAACTACAACTAGAGCTGTAGAGTATTTATCAAATACTGTTGAAGAGACAAGAGAGTCCATCAAGGAAGTTGCTCAAAGTGACAAAAGAAGAGGTTGTTCATAGACTTTGGTGAATGGCAACATCAGAGTTAACAGAATAAAGGGATTTTCTAGATCAGATTACACCACGATTTTACAGATCGCACCAATGAAAACAAGCAGAACTCAAACAAAAAATAGTTTGAGATAGATTTTAAGTAGATCTAAAACAATTAGAGCTCTTCACAAGAAATTTCCATATTTATAAGAAGATATGTCGCAATTGTTTACAAAAATGAATCGTCCACTTGGATTTGGATTGTAGTTGATCTATTTGATAAACAAAGTAGATTTGATCAGAAAAATAATCTCTATTGAAAAAACAAAGAGAATAGATCTGATACAAAACTTTTCAATGGAAGAAAGTAATGATTTATCTTATCAAAATTTTCAAAACACAAATTGTTGTAATCAAAATAACATTTTCCTTATTGAATTAACAACAAAAAATACCTCGGTATCATTGTCCTTGAATTTGAAGAGATTCAAGATATTGTTGTGGAGACTTCCTTGCTTCCTCAATCCATCACCAATCCTTCCATCACCATTTCACCATGGCTCTGATACCATAGTAATTTTATTGATAAGGAAAAAATGATTACAATCTGAAGTGAGAACTCATTATCTACTTGTTAACCTCAATTTAAGAAGGAGCTAGTTTATATAGCTCAACTATAAACTAATCACATGAGTATAATAGGTGTCCTTTACATAGAAGCTAGGTGTCTTTATCCTAACAAACTAGAATAAATTAATTTCTTAAAAACATTTAATCTAGAAAATACTTAGACTATAGAACTTTAGGATTATGAGACTAACACCTTCATCATACTCTCATACCTATATTCCTCTACTATGTGCCTCATCTTCCTCTGAAATTGCAACATATTGTAACAACCAAAGGTGTTGGAATTTGTCTACTACCACTACTTCTGATATATTCACTGCATACCCTACTCCTAATGCCATGCTTCTTCATTGACCTATCTTCATATGTGTTCCTCTCTGGCACAACACTCTCTCTTGCACTTCCTCTTGGTGTGGTATCCTTCCTCTTCATTCTAGGCATGATCCCTCATATTGCACCCCTTGTTATCTTCTTTCCACTCTTATTTTCTTCTTTCCTCATTAGCTCAACTCTTCTTGCATATATTTCAACTCTCTCTCTCTCTCTTCTACTCTTCTGGGTCCATTCTCTCCCTCACCTCATCTTAAAATCTTCTAGATACTCCTTAGCGGATCCATCTCCTCTCTCTATTTTCTCCATTCTTTTCATCCCCACCAAGTGCTATGGGATTCTACTAATCCATCATATCGGGATCCATGCGCTTCAACCCTTAATCGATGAAAATCATCTTTACCCACATCGATATTTCTTCTAGCAACCTTTTTTAAGGACCTTCAACAAAATTTCTTTCAGCCTCACTAAAAGAATCACTGTATTCCACAACAAAATAGATATTATAACCTTCCTCAACCAAGAAAACCAAAAATCAATTTATCAAGCCCACTTATAGTCCAATTCCTTCAACCTATCAATTGTAACCTGGTCCCAGACCAATGGTTCTATCCTTCCATCGTTCCACATTGGTGATCATACCTTAAGTCTTTCGCTGAGCAAACTCATCTTCTTTCATAGTCAACCAATCTTGTATTCCCTCCTAAGATGGATACCATCTCATTCTCTACCTTCATCATTCAATACAAAACCTTCAGGTCCCGATAATAGAACCATTTTTTTACTTGTTTGCGTGCATCCTTCTTAATTCTAGGGGGTTGATGACCCAGGGTTCATCTAGAGTTAACCAAAAAAAATCCCAAGGTGTTAGAATATCAATCCTTTGCCAAAAACTGAAAAAGTTCTCATTCTAGAAACTATAAGAATCATAGAGACCATCTGGTCTTGTGTTAGTGATGAAGGGTTAAATTACACAAGGAATCCACTCAGGCTAACATTCATACATTCCATTGCAATATAATTAAGGATTAACAACATGTAACATTAGCACACACATTCATTGGAAACATAAGAAACATGGTAAATGATAGGAATATATGCAAATTTTATTATATTCATTCAAACAATCACATACATGGATCAAGAGACTCATCATTTATCATAAATAGTTCCCTATGCTCTCATACATTCCCACAATAGTTCATTTCAAGGAACCATGCATTTTATCTTAGACTCTGCATGTACTACAAAACTAGACTCACAAATAGATGCTTACAAAAGATAGCCAGACTCATCTCTCGACCGAGAGAATTCAGAGAAAACCCATTGAATGAAAAACAATCAACAAAAATAACAATAGAAAAAATAGCCCCTTTTGTGTCGTCGTTGCTTCCTTTTCGTTTCTTTCTCTACTTTGGCACTCTGTCACTTTCATTTTTTTCCACGCACTCTGTTGACTGCCAGTTACACACACTTCTGCTATCTGCATGCAATCCACATATTCTCTTTGGAGTGATGCAAGTCTAGAATAACTTGCCAAATCATTCCTTAACTTCTCCACGATATCTCGTGTTTCTTGAGTTAATCATTTGAGAATATTTCCATAATATTCTCTTCTTGATTCTGACATGCATGCAGTGTCTTCTTGATTTATGGCACATATAGTGGAAATTTTTACTGGTGTATTTTCCTTAATTCCTTCATCATGCAGCTGCTATTGTGCAGACAAAAAATGTAGTGCACATGCACAATGTTTACCCCAAAACTTTGGGTGCCAAAAATGGGCCTTCAGCGGGAATGGATTTTCCTTAGTTTGCAACAAGGAGGATCATTGAGACTATTTAATAATTTGGACAATAGATGAAGAAATCTAGGATAAATAATTAGATGAGTTATTAAAAATTTAAGAGCCATCCAAACCAAGTAATGATCCAATATATAAACAAAACCATTTTTTTATGCCCATAGACAATTAGACATAGAAAAGGTTTGCAAAAATAGAATAACCCAAATTTAATTCCACAAAGGATCCATGTTGATGAAATGGAGAATCCATAGGCCCACGATTAATGGATTTGATGGTATTAGAGTAGGGTAAAAATACTTGGAGAACACTTGCATGGTAAACACCTGCAGTCAGTACCAAAGTAGTGGATGAGAACAAAGAAGGACAATACCATCAATGGTAGGACTCATCATGAAGAATATGAAATGAAATATTTGGAGATCATAGTTTATCGGCTAGAGCAAAGCATTGCCACATTGGCATAATTGGCGACACAACTATTGGTGAAGAAAAATAGGGAAGCACACTTAGAAAATATTGAGCATGAGGAAGATAAGGCACACTAAGAATATCCCAGATACAATTATTTGGGTAAAAACCATTATTTTTCTTCATCTTCCCATATTCCTTTCAAAGTTAAAGAAAAAATTGAAATACCCATGTATGATGGACAAACTAATGCCAAAGTCTTGGATAGCTAGTTGAAACAATTGGAAGTTTACTTTGGTATTTATCAAATCCAAGAAGCACAACGGATTTTCTTTGTCCATTTGAAGATTAACATACATGCTTTGTTGTGGTGGAAGAGTTATGTGGATGCACTGATAATAGGAAAGAATCCCATGATTATGAAATGGGAGGACTTCAAGGCATTGTTGAAGTCACAATTTTATCCCATAAGCTACGAAGAGGAGAATCTCATGAAGTGGAACTACCTTCGGTTAGAATAGGGAGAAGGAATGCGAGAATACACTTATGAGTTCACGACGCATTCCATTAGGTTTTATATCTCTCTCAAAGAGCCAGGAGTGGAGGTGAAGTACCTTGGAGGACTCTTCAGTCATATCTAAATACAATTGAATCTTCATGGTGTGAAAATCATAAATGAGGTGAGAAAGAAGGATCTCTATATTGAGTTGGACTCCAAGAAGGGGTGGAAACACATGAGCCTAGAAGAAAAAAAAAAAAAAAAAGATAGAAGAAGATAGAATCCACAACCAAGGAAATGAGGGATCCTAATAGGCATTTCAAACATTGTCATGTGCATGGGAACACATATGAGAAGTGTTGGAAACTTCATCTAGAATTGCGTCCAAAGTGGATAAAGTCCAAGGAGAAAGAAAATGAATCTACTAAGATGAAAGAAAAAGTGGTGGAAAGTATATCTAATTTGGAGGAAGACATATTTTTCACCGCATTGCAACGACCCAAGGCAAGTGGAGATAAATATGAACTATTTCGAATCAAAGTTCAAGTAAAGAATCAAAAGGTAAATGATTTGTTTGATAGTGGTTCTCAATGTAATCTAGTTTATGAGACATTAGTTGATGAATTTGGTCTAGTAATCTATGATCTAGTAAAACCAAGTTCACTAATATGGTTTCAAAGGAAAACTATTATGAGAATCACTTAGAGGTGTGAGATCAAGTTTTCCATTGGTACTAGATATGTTGATGACGTAGAATGTGAAGTTGCACCGTTAGACGCTTGTGGAGTGATGTTTGGAAGCTCATACCTATGGGATATGAATGATACCTTCTATATGAGAGAAACAAAGTATTGCTTAGTCAAGGGTGGCAAGGCTTACTTCATCAAAGCACATCAAGAGAGAGAGAGAGAGAGAGAGAGAGAGAGAGAGAGAGAGAATAACTCCTCTAGCAACAAAACAATCATAGAAAATCAAGAAACAAGCCACCTTCATCATCAATGGAATGGTGGATATGAAGAGGAAAATGGAGGCCTTGTTCTTACTTCTCCTTAATGGTCTAGATTTTGGGGACAAAATCTTTCAAATGGAAATGAGTGATCCGAATTGGATCTTGGAAAAACATTTTGTAAATTTGTAATAAGCATGTAATGCTTATTTTTATTTTATTTTGTCTTATTTTTTGGCAAAATTGGAAGTGGAAATGAACAATTGTGATGGTTGGCCCTCCAAAGGAATCCCAATAAAACAATTAATACTATATTGAAGGGGGGATGCAAAGAGAACTTGGGAATTTTGCAAATATGACAGCTCAAAGAGTGTATCCCGCTTGAAGATTGGTAGACGAAGGAATCAAGGAGCGTGTCCATGATGAGTGAAGGAATATTTGAGCCATGGATATCTACATTTTTTTGTTAGTAACAATGCATGATACTTTTTAGCATGCATATCTCACCCTTTGTAATAAATTTCCCGAGACAAATAAATCTTTGTGTTCATTGTGTGAATATTATGTGTTTTCATTGTTATGATTTAATTACTACATTATGGTATTGTTGATTAAATTTCATTGAGTAGCAAGGTCATATGTTATCTATATTTATTTTCACAAATATTCTCTCTTGCTTACAATGACTGTTTTGTCAAAACCGTTCAATTTGTGTCGAGCAAAGATCAATGGTTCATGAATTAGAGTCGTTACTTGGTAGCTAATTTTGTGCCTTGTATTTCACATTAAAATACTTCTTAGACTATTTGTTGAGGGAATCAAGGGAACCCTCTAGCACCAACATATTATTCCTCTATGAGCTCAAATACACTTATACATACCTACATTCCTACTCCATTACTTCAACAGATTGTTTGACTAGTGTTGTGTGACGAATTTTCTTCTAAACAAAGTGTTTTGTGGCGGAGCATCTCATTTCCTTTCCTCTCTTCTCTGAGTAGTGTTATCCTAGAACCATCCATTCAAATAGACAACATGATATGCTCACACACATGGTTTAACACCCCCATTTTGATCCCCTAATTATTTTGTAATAAATTATGTTTAGTGATGATTTTATATTATCATGGAGATATTATTTCCATGCCATGGAATATGAATAATGTAATTGTATTATTGCTTAATAAAGAAAATCTAAATGGCTAACTGAAGGGTGAATCACTAGTACAAGCCACGATACCATGAGACAGAATAGTGAGTGGGTCCTAAAGGGGGGTTCATCATGACCAAGAACCCCAAGCCTCCTAGTTGAATTATTTATTTTGGGAATAATCGATTATTCCCCTTTTTCCTAAATTCAAAGAAAAATCAATAATCAAGAGGGATTGGTAGTTGAAAAAACAACCACACACAATGAATGGAGGCATGGAGGAATGGATATGACAACATGAAATTGTCATCCAAACATACATCAGAGTACCCATATCGATCTCCATGATTTTCCCAAGAGTTCCTTTTGACAGAAGGAAGAGGAGAGAAAGTCAAGAACCTTCCTGGGGAAAGGAAGCAGAGATGCATGGGGGGCAGAAAGAAGAAGACAAAGAGTCTTGAAATAAGAGAGGAAGGAGTTGACATATTTGGAGCTCTTGAGGAATTTGGAGGGAAGGATACAAAGTGTTAGAGAGTGCTTTGATTTGGAGAATAATGGACAGTCTCATGGGACTGGACCATGGAGGTTTATACAAGTGGTTGATATGAAGGAGAGTGGACTTTACACTGTCAATTTATCTGAGAGATTGAATGGTACCTTGGTGTATCATGGATTGACATGGGGGTGGAAAAATTGCAGAGAGGACTAGTGCATCTAAGCCTATGTCTGGGTGGAAAACTTCTCACTCTCAATGAGTTTGGTTGGTTGACAATTCAAAACATAAGTCTTTTAGTGTGCTCTTATTAGGCTCTAAAAAATATGTCTGGATGTATGTAATCACAATTTTATGGAATTGTATAGTTATGAGATGAAATCTTCATGAGTTATGAGAAAAATATAAAGGAGATGGAATTTGATTGAATTCTTTGTGTTATCTATATGCATTGTATCCTTTAATGGTTACTGACTCCTAAAATACCAAAATGAATGAAAAGGAAATCCATGCTTCATGTTCTGTACATGTTTAGTGATTTATCTTTATGGTTACTTCTTGTGGAAGGTATATGGAAGGTATCTTAAAGTTTGTAGCTAGAATTCCTGAGTATTTTAGGAAAGGCATGTGGAAGGATAGTTACTAGCCAAGAATTGAAGAGAGGAGTTAATTTGGAAATTTTTCCTTCATAGCAAAGACTATATGAATTAGAACAAGAGAATGGACTATATAGGTGTTCATCTAAAAGATGGTTTAATATCTTTGAGATAACATGATGAGGATAAATCCCCTTAAATTTTTAAATAGGTGGTACTCCTCTATCAATATTTCATACTTTACAAAAGAAGACTATACAAGACTAGGTTTTTAGAAAAATAAATATTCATGTGAAAAGAAATCCTCAGAGAGGACCGGGCTTATTGAGGAAATGAATATTCACAATACAATACAAGACAATAAATTAGAAGGATAAGGAATCTAAAAATATAACATTTTCATCATAGAATAATCAAAATAACACATAATTGGAAAATAACAAAAACATGGTTTGCATTCATAGAGAACTTGACATAATTACTGCATTAGATTCAAAAAAGAATTTGATGGACAATACATTTGAAACCTTATTCTTTAAAATCAAATTTTAAGAAATAACTAATTCCCTGACTAGTTCTATGGGGATCCTAAAAAAATTACAAATGTTTGTATTGAATATAGTAATGTCTAAAATGTTCATGAAAATAAAAAGGATTTTTTTCTTCAAAGAGGAATGGGATTGGGATCCCACGGGCAATGAAATTAATGAAATACCTAGAAGACAAAAAAGGAAAATAGTTAGGGGTCGAAATTTGTTTTTCACGTATTCTGGAACTAGAAAGGTTGAATGACTACCAACCAAAGAAAATAAATAATGTTATTACTTGAATTACTATGATGGACGAAGAGATATCACTGTTTTATTTTTGTGGTGCTTTTTGTAGATTTTTCGACTAGAGGTTATGTGGCAGTTGTAACTAACTTTGGTTGATTTGGATCAATTGTCTTTATCAATACTTTCTTTAACCATATTTTGATATACTCTTGCATGGGATCAACCATTGTCTCATGTTTAATCCTTTCATCAAATAATTCTTTCTCAATATATCTAATATCAAACCAAATCTAGTGCAACATGCCTTCAACCTCTTTGCTCTTGTTTACATAACAAATCAACCACTTTTCTACTTCCACTTCTGGGTATTTATATATTTCATTGAATTCATTTTCCAAATGTATCCAAATGTTATTGTAACTAATCCTTGGATATTATAATTGAATCCATCATCAATTGTGAGCCCCTCGTCTCTTTTGTCAAATCAACAAGTTGTAGAAATAAATCACCCATTTTTCCATTTATGTTATCACATTCCTCAAGTGATTCTTTTAAACATTGAATCATTTTTAACCATAAAACATCAATATGCTTTAATATAATTTTTTATGTGATATTTTGTTCTCTCCTTTTCATTTCATTCATATTATATATTTTAGTAGAGAATGTACCAACAAATTCCTTGTACAATTTTTGATCACTAGCCAAGTCCTTTCAGATATATTCTTTGAAATTTGTAATCCTTGAAGAGAGTATAGAAATAGTACCTAGTTCCCATATCTCAAGGATCAAGGAAATTATTTTTTTGATATTATATCCAATGTATTATCTAATGGCTTTCATAGTTTTGAAGCACCCCCTATCTTGGAGCTATATTTTGGAATGTCTTCCAAAGTATTGAGAAGATGGATGGTAGCAATTGGCTTGGTGAATGGAGGCTTCGACAGTAAGGCATTCTCCAATTATTTTATTTTTTCTTTCAATATTTGGTTTTCTATTTCAATTTTAATATCAATTGAGGACTTGAGTGCTTCTCTGGTTGCTTCCTGGAATTGCATGATCTTTGAGGGTTTTACCCCTAACAGATCAATCTCAAAGTTCCATTTATCAACAACGTTTTTATTTTTTAGATTAATTTTTTCAATCAACAATTTTTTATATTACTTGTTGAATGTTGTGTGGCGCAATGTGACATACTCCTCTTCAAAAATTAATGGATCTTGACAAGCCAAATCTTGTGTTATTTCTTTGTTTTCTAACAATCTTCGTGTGGCCTAATCATGGTCTTCTTCTTCTGCATCTACTTCCATGTCTTCAGATTTAGGTACATGAATTTATCCCTTTTGAGTTACGTCTCTTTTCATTTTGAGTGTTATAGGGGTAGTATGAGTTTTCCCAATGTTTCCTTTTTGGGTGTTTTTATTTCCTCCACCACCATAGTTTCCCAAATGGGAATTCTTTGGTCCAAGAGTTCTTCCTTGGGTTCAATTTTTTGCTGAAGAACTCTTTTGTGAGACATTAGGTGAACCTAGTTTAGGGTTACCACTTCTCATTGTTTGACCATTCTGTTTATGTTGGTAATTAGTGCTGACAAATTTGTTAAGATCATCATTAAATTTTCCCAGGATGGCTTCCATGGAGTTTTGATTATCCCCGTCTCCTTCTTTAAACTGAGTAGTCTTCACAAAGGATGGTCCATATTTTATTGTAGACATATGTGTTGTAAAAGAATCATTGGGGTCAAATCCCAAGATTTCAGGGACTTCTCTTATTTGAAGTTATCAAAATGATGAGTGAATTCATCCAGATGGGAAATATTTTTGACATTGATTTCCCCAATTTTCCAAGGCAATGGAATGAACTTATTTTTTCTCTTCTCATTAAAAAAGTGTACCAAAAACTTGAATAGTTTACAAATTTCAATAACAAGAATTTATCTATGTAACACTTCCACTACGGCTTACTGGATTGTTTTCTCCTTTTTCTCTCTCCTTATTTTAGAGGGATAGAATTCCCCAGTTCCTACGTGGTACTAGCGCAGGCTAGTTCTTCCTATTGGCACTTTCACTAAGCAAATATGTCGGTTCTTTCATTGAAAACCCGCCGTGTGTGACTCAAGTACCAAGCGTGGGCTCCTCGTCCATGTGATCATCAGTTATGACCCCGGCCAAGCCAGGAGGCGAATTTCACGCTTCGCGACTCAGTGATGCACAAGGGTCGAGTCTTTCAACTCTTCAAATCCTGGAACCCAAAATCCTATGTTCTATTTGAGATCGACGACTGCTAGTCTCTCCCCGGATCCGACAGTCCTAGTCGTGTCGAGACTTCAGTAACCGAGAGTTTGAAAATAAAGGGGGATCGAGTCTTTCGACTCTTCAAATCTCGAAACCCGAAATACTATTCACCCTAAGCCGATTCGAAGTTTCGCACTCCGAGACTTCCCGACTGAAGAAGACAAGGGGTCTTGCCCTTTGGTCTTCCGGGTGCCGAAATGTCGAAATGCTGAAAACTATTCCTGCTAAGCCTCTTCGGGGTTTCTCTCAATAGGAATTCACAACTAAAGAAGACAAGGGGTCTTTCCCTTTGGTCTTCCAGGTGCCGAAATGCCAAAATACCGAAAACTATTCCCGCTAAGCCGCTTCGAGGTTTCGCTCACCGAGACTTCGCAACTGAAGAAGACAAGGGGTCTTGCCCTTTGGTCTTCCGGGTGCCGAAACACCGAAATTCCAAAAAATATTCCCTCTAATCCACTTCGGGGTTTTGCTCGCCGAAACTTCGTGACTAAAGAAGACAAGGGGTCTTGCCCTTTGGTCTTCCGGGTGCCGAAACACCGAAATTCCGAAAACTATTCTCTCTAAGCTGCTTCGGGGTTTCGCTCACCAGGACTTTGCGATTGAAGAAGTCAAGGGGTCTTTCCCTTTGGTCTTCTAGGTGCCGAAACATCGAAATGCCGAAAACTATTCCCGCTAAGTCGCTTCGAGGTTTCGCTCACCGGAACTTCGCGACTGAAGAAGACAAGGGGTCTTTCCCTTTGGTCTTTCGGGTGCCGAAACGCCGAAATGATGAAAACTATTCTCGCTAAGCCAATTCGTGGTTTCTGTCACCGGGACTTCGTGACTGAAGAAGACAAGGGGTCTTTCCCTTTGGTCTTCCGAGTGTTGAAACGACGAAATGCTGAAAACTATTCCCGCTAAGATGCTTCGGGGTTTTGATCACTGGGATTTCGTGACTGAAGAAGACAAGGGGTCTTGCCCTTTGGTCTTCCAGGTGCCGAAACGCCGAAATGCCAAAAAAATATTCCCGCTAATCCGCTTCAGGGTTTCGCTCACCGGGACATAACGACTGAAGAAAACAAGGGGTCTTTCCCTTTGGTATTCCAGGTGTCGAAACGATGAAATGCCGAAAACTATTCCCACTAAGCATCTTTGGGGTTTCGCTCACCAGGACTTCGCGAATGAAGAAGATAAGGGGTCTTTCCCTTTGGTCTTCTGGGTGCTGAAACGTTGAAATGCCGAAAAATATTCCTCCTAAGACGCTTCAAGATTTTCAGGACATTGCCAAGTCCATCCTTCGGTCTATGCAAAGGTCAAGGACAACGGGCTATAGAGCTTTGATGGATCCTTCCGGGGGTTCCTAGGTAAATTAACCCTAGGCTTGGTGATCTAACTAAGGCCTCGCTAAAATCCTCGAGCTATAAACTCTGTGGTAGGGTAAAGTAAAACAATGGGTTTACTATCATGGTAGCCCTTTCAAGGGACTTACTTCGACTCAGGAGTGTGAGGAAACTCCCCGGGCAAAGTACCTTCGGGGAAATTAAACCAGGGCATAGCGCGATCCAAGTAGATGGGGCCATTCTCCAGGGCATGGACTCGCATCCTGAACCTATTTATTCTATGCCTAGACCGATTATGGTGATACCAGTATCAAAAAGAATCCATTGTTCCCAAAACAAAACACAGGAAAATACTTCCATACAGAGAACATACATGTGCATATAAAACATGAGCATACATTCATGATAGGTTAATTTAAATTACAAGACATGACACTTATCATAAAAGCACCAGGCGTGTTATGACTGCTGAGAGGAGTGCTCATTTTAACCTAACCGTAGGTTCAGTGAATCCAGTTGGATTTACCACTAGCCACCCCCGAGCTAGACCACGACGCTTGGAGACTCAGTCTCCTATTTTACAGCTCCACGGAAGTCTAGAATGAAGGGTTTTCTCTCCTTCTCCACTGTCAGGGACTCTCCCGTCTCTCCAGAGTTCCTTCCCTCTTATATTTTGTGATCCCCTTGTCACGTATGCCCCCCCTCTGTGCCCCCTTTCCCCCACACTTCCTTTCTTGCCTTGTTCTGTAAGGTTGTGTGTGGCAGGAATTCCCCTGTATGTGGTCAGGTCTGAGGGATTATACAGATGAGTGGTTCACCCCCATCCCCTCATTAACTCATGAGGATCCTCCCCACCTACCATCCTAGCGAGTAATTCATTCCAAAGTCAGAGAGCAGCTTTGGTCTTTGAGCCAATAGAATCCAATATGGTATCGGTTCGGTGGAAGTTAACACCACCATTCTAGGTGCCTTCCACCACCTTTCATTAGCCATCGTGGTCTCTTTAAGCACATCCCCCTCCTAGTAATCATGGAACACATATTCATAACATTATTTACATTCATTGACCTTTTATACAAAGGTCCATCAAATCAAACATTCACATCTTTGAGTTTGCCATAGTTATTGGCCAATATAGTTATTTTTACAGACTGGGGGAAATAGGTTGTTACAATTCCCTCCCCCTTAAAGGAACATTGTCCTCAATGTTCTATCTATCAATAGGATGTGTATGTATAGATGTAAGAAAAATCGGATATGCCTGTTTCATGGCATCTTCCATTTCCCACGTAGCCTCATCTGGGCCAAAATGTTTCCACTGCACCTTGACCTGTGCAATGGTTCAGTTCCTGAGTGGGGTTTCCTTTCTGTCTAGTATGAATTGATGTTTTGGTAGGAATTCTCCCTCTGGTTCCACCTAGATCACAGAATTCGATTACATCATTATAATCGTGTACATATTTCTTCAATAATGAAACATGGAAAACATTATGAGCTTTTACTGTGGGAGGAAGTGCTAGCCTATAGGCTATAGGTCCCACTCTATCTAGAACTTCAAAGGGTCCACAATACCAAGGTTCCAACTTGGCACAAGCTCCCATCTTCAGGGAACTCTTCCTGGGCCTAACTATGAGATATACGTGGTCTCCCGCCTTGAACTCTCTTGGAGTTCTCTTTCGGTCAGCGTAACTTTTCTATTGGTTTTGTGCAACCTTTAGGTTTTGTTTTATCTGAATCACTTGTTGTTCCATTTATTTCAACAAGTTGGGTCCAATAGTAACTCTATTTACGAGATTACTCCAACTGACTGGAGTGTTGCACGGCCTACCGTAGAGGACTTTGAAAGGACTCGTCTTCAGGGATTCTTGGTAGCCGTTGTTGTAGGCGAATTCCACCAGTGGCAAGTAATCTTCCCACTTTTTGGGTTGATGCATTACATGCATCCTTAGCATGTATTCTAATATTTGGTTCACTCTTTCCATCTATCCATCGATTTGAGGGTGATAGGCTGTGCTAAATAGTAACTTGGTCTCCAGGCCAACCATCAGGGATTTTCAAAAGTTGGAAGTAAATTTCATGTCTCTGTCAGACACGATCTTTTTCGGCATACCATGCAGTCTGAATATCTCCTTCATGAATACATTGGCGATGTCTATTGCCTTGCAAGTTGACTTGACGGGGATAAAATGAGCGGAATTGCTCAAGTTATCCACCACTACCATGATGGAGTCATTATGTTTGGTCGAGGTTGGTAATCCGGTGATGAAATCCATGGAGAAGGTTTCCCATTTCCATTTCGGGATAGGTAGAGGTTGTAATAATCCTACTGGGTGTCGGTGTTCTGCTTTAACCTGTTGGCACTCTATTCATTTGGCTAAGTACTCAGCTATGTATTTCTTCAACCCAGGCCAATAGAATTGTTTCCTGGTGGCCGTGATCATCTTTTGGTATCCTGGATGACCAGTATAGGGTATTTTATGTAGTTCATCCATTATGAACCTCTTCAAGTCATCACAATTTGGAATATAAAATATGTTTCTATAAGTGAGCAGACCTCCTTCTATCATCTGGTAGCCTTCATACTTTATCCCTATGGGTTCTTGCTCCAGGTATGAGGTCACGGTCTAGAAGAATGTGCCTGTCTCTTGTGCATTTCTGACTCTTTCCTTGACATCTGTCTCATAGGTGCTCACCGCTCCCAGGTGAATTGTTTTCATACTTCTGCTAAGGGCATCGGCCACCCTATTTTCCTTTCCTTTAATATGTTTGGTTTCAAAATCAAACTCGCTAAGGAGGGCCATCCACCTAACTTGTCTGGCATTGAGCTTCGGTTGGTCAAATAGATATAGCAATCCACAGTGGTCTATTATAAGTACAAATTTCTTTCCAGGAGGTAATGCCTCCACATTTTTAAGGCGTGCACTATGGCGGCCAGCTCTAGGTCATGGGTCACATAGTTGACTTTGTGCTCATTCAATTTTTGGGATTCATAGCAGACCACACTTCCTCCTTGCATAAGGACCCCTCCGAGCCCTTCCTTACAAGCATCTGTGCACACGAGAAAGTCATCTTCGAGATCGATGATCTTCAACACGGATGCGTGGGTCAGTAGATGTTTCAGAGTTTGAAATCTTTCTTCATATTTTTGTGTCCATGTGAATTTAGTCCCCTTCTTCTGGAGGGTAGTGATTGGACACCCAATATTGGAGAATCCTTTTATAAATATCCTATAGTATCCTTCTAATCCCATAAAGGATATGATATCCGAAACGTTCTTTGGGGTAGGCCATTCCATGATAGACCTGATTTTGTCAGGGTCTATTGCTACTCCTTTTTCAGATAGGACATGGCCCAAGTAATGTATTTTCTTTTGTAAAAAGTCACACTTGCTAAATTTGACATGGAGCTGATGTTCTCTTAGCACTTTAAGTACAAGCCTAAGGTGTTCCTCATGCTCCTCTCTATTCTTGGAGTAAATTAATATATCATCAGTAAAAACTAGTACAAATTTGTCTAGGAATTTATTGAGCACATTGTTCATCAAGCACATAAAAGTGGTAGGGGCATTGTTTAATCCAAATGGTACTACCACAAACTCATAGTGACCATATCTCGTCCTGAAGGCAGTTTTGTGTATGTCTTCACCCTTGATTCGGACTTGACGGTATCCCGATCTCAAGTCAATCTTTGAGAAAATAGAAGCACCTCCCAATTGGTCGAACAGATCATCGATCCTGTGTAAGGGGTACTTGTTCTTTATGGTTACCTTATTGAGTTGTGTATAATCTACGCACAGTCGAAGGGTACCGTCTTTCTTTTTCACAAACAGGACTGGTGCTCCCCATGGAGACACACTGGGCCATATATAGCCTTTGTCCATCATTTCTCTTAATTGTAATTTAAGCTCAACTAGCTCAGGTGTGCTCATCCTGTAGGGTGTCCTAGACAATGGAACCGCTCCTGGTGCAAGTTCTATCGAGAAGTTAATATCCCTTCTCGGAGGTAGACCCGGTACCTCTTCCAGAAATACATCTCTATATTCTCTCAGTGTGGGGTGCTCTTTGAGGCTTGGTTTGTCATCTTCAATTGATTTCAACACCTCTTTCGCATATAGTGGACATCCCTTTCTGCAATACTTTCTCATTTGAAGAGTTGATATCTCTCTCACCGAGACAGGTTTCTGGATCCCTCGAAGGGTTATACTTCTTCCTTCTTTACTTACACATTCTAAGGTTTTATGGTAACAGTCTAGTCTGGCTTTATTCATGGCTAGCCAGTCCATACCGATCAACAGGTCATACGATACTAGGGTTAATATGTTAAGGGTTTCTTGGGTGGGGAATTCACCCATAATGAATTGGAAAGCTGGTATGACCTCCACTACCCTTCGTTTCGAGCCAGTGGCTAACTGTACCAACCATGGCTTGGAATTTTTATGTGGTTGTAGTTTACATTTATCAATATCCTTAGGGGATATATAACTCAAATTTGAACCAGGGTCAATTAGAATAGACACTAGATGGTTGGTGATCATACCTTCTATTTCCACCACTGAAGCTTGGTGGTCAGCTTCGTTATTATCCAAGGCTGAATAAATTTGAGGCACACTCCTGGCCACGTCATTGATGGTGATAGCTTCTTGAATGCTATAAATTCTCTGGTTGTTCTTTTGTCAGTGCGGGAATTCCCTCAGTAGATGTTCTTCTCCACAACCCCAACATTTCAAAGTTTCTCTCTTTGGGTTATCAGTCTTTACTGGGGCAGATCCAGAAATTTTATTTTCGCCCGAGGAGGGAAAGTTCTGCTAGTGTACACTTCGGGCTAGGAAGCTCATCCTTGAGTTCTTTTTATAGTTTTTTAAATTTTGGGGATTTAAATCCCCTTTTCTGGAATCCCAAACTATTCTTATACTTCTAGCCTTCGTGAGGTTCTGTCTGATGCCCAAGTTGTTCATGACAATATCTTGCCTTTCGGATAGTGTCTTCTAGAGTCTTTGGCTTATCAAACTCAATTATGTTCTGATAGTCCTTAGGGAGTCCACTGATGAATTGTTGCATCTTTTCCTTTTATGCTTTTATATAGGGTACATACCTCAGCAACTCGAGGGACCTACTGACATAATCCTCTATGGTGAGTTGCCCTAGCTTGAGTTCATAGAATTCTTTAGTCTTTTCAAGAAAATACTTTTTCGACGGATACTTATTCTTGAAGTATCTCTCAAACTGTTCCCAAGACAGGCCCTCTTCGTGAATCCCTTTTACATTCTTAAGGTCTTCCCAGCAAATGGAAGCCTTTCCATTCAAGTTGAAGGTGGCTACTCGGGCCTTCAAGTTTTTCGAGAAGTCATGGACTCTGAAATACTTCTTTAGTCCAAGTAGTCAGGCCTCCGCTTTCTCTCCCTTCTTTATTTCACCGTCGAAGGAGGGGGGTTTGGCCTTCCTGAATTCTTCGAGATTATAACTCTTTGAAAGATTTTTCTTCTTCTGTTTTCTTCAGGAATAAGAGCTAGTTCTGCTGCTAGAAGATCCCTCCAAGTTGCCATCTTCCTTTCTAGAGGAATCGTCCAACGCTTGTCCCTTAGGTCTGGGGTGGACCTTTCTCGAGGTGCTCTTCTCAGTTTGGTCACTTACATGACCACATTTTAGTATCTCAGGTGGGCTTCGACTTTTCTTTGTCTGTCGTCGGTCTGTGTGACTGGTGTCAGGTTCATGCTGCAATTGTCTTTGTATGTCGGATAAACTCTGCAGTAAGACTGCATTAATTTCTGTTTGCTTCTCTTGCTCTTTTATCATCCTCTCGTTGTCAGCCTTGCAGCTCTATATTTCGACCATGAGGCTCCTCACAGTCTCAACTAGATCTGGAGGGGTCCCTACCGCCCTCCTTTCGTTAAACTCTTCGTCTCTATTGTGGGAACCCTCCCCCACCTCATGGTGAGTCACCATTCTATGCGTCTGTAATTTCCCTTGGTTGATCATATGCTTGTGTGCAAAAGAAAAACACTTGTTGTTAGTCAATATTTATATACATTCATAACCCGCGCATAATTCATATTTTTCACATGCATACACACAATATGAGTTTTTCATTCTTAACTTCGACTTTTGATTGAGGGGGTCAAGATAGAGAGTTACTCCTTTTTAAGAGTACTTCAAATGGATCTTATGCGCAACTCATTCATGAGCCCAAGCAAGCCAAGTGTTGTAACCATGCTCTGATACCAATTTGTAACACTTCCACTATGGCTTACGGGATTGTTTAAGAAAATATGTTGGTTCTTTCATTGAAAACCCACCGTGTGTGACTCAAGTACAAGGCACGGGCTCCTCGTCCATGTGATCATTAGTTATGACACCAGCCAAGCCAGAAGGTGCCTTTTGTGCTTCCCGACTCAGCGATGCACGAGGGTCGAGTCTTTCAACTCTTCAAATCCTGAAACCCGAAATCCTACCTTCTAATTGAGATCGACGGCTATGAGTCTCTCCCCGGATCTGACGGTCCTAGCCATATCAGGACTTCGGTAACTGGGAGTTCAAAAAGAAAGGGGGATCGAGTCTTTCGACTCTTCAAATCCTGAAACCCGAAATCCTATTCACCCTAAGACAATTGGTATTTTCGCACTCCGAGACTTCGCGACTGAAGAAGACAAGGGGTCTTTCCCTTTGGTCTTCCAGGTGTCGAAATGCCGAAATGACGAAAACTATTCCCGCTAAGCCGCTTAAGGGTTTCTCTCATTGGGACTTTGCGACTGAAGAAGAAAATGGGTCTTTCCCTTTGGTCTTCGGGGTGCCGAAACGCCGAAATGCCAAAAACTATTCCTGCTAAGCTACTTTGGAGTTTCGCTCACTGGGACTTCGCGATTGAAGAAAACAAGGGGTCTTTTCCTTTGGTCTTCTAGGTGCCGAAACGCCAAAATGTAGAAAACTATTCTCGCTAAGTCGCTTTGGGGTTTCGCTCACTGGAACTTCACGACTGAAGAAGACAAGGGGTCTTTCCCTTTGGTATTTCGGGTGCCGAAACGTCGAAATGCCGAAAACTATTCCCCCTAAGTCGCTTCGGGGTTTTTCTCACCAGGACTTCGCAACTGAAGAAGACAAGGGGGTTTTCCCTTTGGTCTTCCAAGTGCTGAAACGCCAAAATTCTGAAAACTATTCCCGCTAAGCCGCTTCGGGGTTTCGCTCACCGAGACTTCGTGATTGAAGAAGACAAGGGGTCTTTCCCTTTGGTCTTCTAGGTGCCGAAAGGCCAAAATGATGAAAACTATTCCCGCTAAGCCGCTTTCGGGTTTCTCTCACCAAGACTTCATGACTGAAGAAGACAAGGGGTCTTTCCCTTTGGTCTTTCAAGTGTCGAAACACAGAAATGCCGAAAACTATTCCCGCTAAGCCGCTTCGGGTTTTCGCTCACTAGGACTTCGTGACTAAAAAAGACAAGGGGTCTTGCCCTATGGTCTTCTAGGTGTAGAAACGCCGAAATGCTGAAAAACTATTCTCGCTAAGCCGCTTCAGGGTTTCTCTCAACGGGACTTCGCGACTGAAGAATACAAGGGGTCTAGCCCTTTGGTCTTCCGGGTGCCAAAACATTGAAATGCCGAAAACTATTCCCGCTAAGCCGCTTCAGGGTTTCTCTCAGTAGGACTTCGTGACTGAAGAAGACAAGGGGTCTTTCCCTTTGGTCTTTCGGGTACCGAAATGCCAAAATGCCGAAAACTATTCCTGCTAAGTTGCTTCAGGATTTTCAGAACATTTCCAGGTCCATCCTCTGGTCTATATAAAGGTCAAGGATGACGGGCTATAGAGCTCCGATGGATCCTTCCGGGGGTTCCTGGGTAAATTAACCCTAGGCTTGGTGATCTGACTAAGGCCTCCCTAAAATCGCCGAGCTATAAAATATGTGGTAGGGTAAAGTAAACCCGTGGGTTTACTATCATGGTAGCCCTTTCAAGGAACTTACTCCGACTCGGGAGTGCGAGGAAACTCCCCAGGCAAAGTACCTTTGGGGAAATTAAGCCAGGGCATAGTGCGAGCCAGGTAGATAGGGCCGTTCTCCAGGGCACGGACTCGTATCCTGAACCTATTTATTCTATGCCTAGACCGGTTATGGTGATACTAGTATCAGCAAGCATCCATTGTTCCTAAAACAAAACACAGGCAAATACTTTCATACAGAGAACATACATGCGTGTATAAAACAGGGGCATACATTCATGATAGGTTAATTTAAATTAAAAGACATGACACTTATCAGAAAACCACCAGGTGTGTTGCGACAACTGAAAGGGGTGCTTGTTTCCACCCAACCATAGGCTCAGTGAATCCAGTTGGATTTACCAGTAGCCACCCCTGATCTACAGCATGACTCTTGGAGACTCAGTCTCCTATTTTCCAGTTCCATGGAAGTAGAACGAAGGTTTTTCTCTCCTTATCCACTATTCAGGACTCTCCCGTCTCTCCAGAGTTCCTTCCCTCTTCTCTTCTGTGTTCCCCTTGTCGCGTATGCCCCCTCTTTGTCCCCCCTTTCCCCCACACTTCCTTTCTTACCTTGTTCTGCAAGGTTGTGTGTGGCACAAATTCCCCCATCCTTGGTAAGGTCTAAGGGCTTCTACGGATGGGAAGTTCACCCCCATCCCCTCATTAACTCATGAGGAGCCTCCCCACCTACCATCCTGGTGAGTAATTCATTTCATGGTTAGAGAGCAGCTTTGGTCTTTGAGCCAGTAAAAACCAATACGGTATCGGTTCGGTGGAAGTTAACGTCACCATTCCAGGTGCCTTCCACCACCTTTAATTAGCCATCATGGTCTCTTTCAGCACATCCCCCTCCCAACAATCATGCAACACATATTCATAACATTATTTACATTCATCGACCTTTTATAACAAGGTCCATCTAATCAAACATTCACATCTTTGAGTTTGCCATGGTGCTTGGCCAATATAGTTATTTTTACAGCCTGGGGGAAACAGGGTGTTACAATTCCCTCCCCCTTAAAGGAATTCTATCTATCAATAGGATGTGTATGTATATATGTAAACAAAATCGGATATGCCTGTTTCATGGCATTTTCCATTTCCCACGTAGCCTCATTTGGGCCAAAATGTTTCCACTCCACCTTGACCTTTGCAATGGTTTGGTTCCTGAGTCGGTTTTCCTTTCTATCCAGGATGCATTGAGGTTCTGGTAGAAAATCTCCCTCTGCCTCCACCTAGATCATAGACCGGTCGATTACATGATTAGAATCGTGTACATATTTCTTCAATAATGAAACATGGAAAAAATTATGAGCTTTTACTATGGGAGGAAGTGCTAGCCTATAGGCTACAGGTCCTACTCTATCTAGAACTTCAAGGGGTCCACAATACCAAGGTTCCAACTTGGCACAAGCTCCCATCTTCAGGGAACTCTTCCTGGGCCTAATTCTGAGATATACATGGTCTCTTGCCTTGAACTCTCTTGGAGTTCTCTTTCGGTCGGCGTAACTTTTCTACCGGTTTTGTGCGACCTTTAGGTTTTGTTTTATCTGAATCACTTGTTGTTCCATTTATTTCAACATGCCAGGTCCAATAGTAACTCGGTTTACGAGATTACTCAAACTGACTGGAGTGTTGCACGGCCTACCGTAGAGGACTTCGAAAGGACTCGTCTTCAGGGATTCTTGGTAGCCATTGTTGTAGGCGAATTCCACCAGTGGCAGGTAATCTTCCCACTTTTTGGGTTGATGCATTACATGCATCCTTAGCATGTATTCTAATATTTGGTTCATTCTTTCTATTTGTCCATTAGTTTGAGGGTGATAGGCGGTGCTAAATAGTAACTTGGTATCCTTCCTTGATCTCTTTTGGAGTTCTCTTTCGGTTGGCGTAACGTTTCTACCAGTTTTGTGCGACCTTTAGGTTTTGTTTTATCTGAATCACTTGTTGTTCCATTTCTTTCAACATGTCGGGTGAAATAGTAACTCGGTTTACGAGATTACTCCAACTGATTGGAGTGTTTCACGGCCTATCATAGAGGACTTCAAAAGGACTCGTCTTCAGGGATTCTTGGTAGCCATTGTTGTAGGCGAATTCCACCAGTGGCAGGTAATCTTCCCACTTTTTGGGTTGATGCATTACATGCATCCTTAGAATGTATTCTAATATTTGGTTCATTCTTTCCGTCTGTCCATCGGTTTGAGGGTGATAGGCTGTGCTAAATAGTAACTTGGTCTCCAGACCAACCATCAGGGATTTCCAAAAGTTGGAAGTAAATTTTGTGTCTCTGTCAGACACGATCTTTTTCGGTGTACCATGCAGTCTGAATATCTCCTTCGTGAATATGTTGGCAATTTCTATTTCCTTTCAAGTCGACTTGACAGGGATAAAATTAGTGGAATTGCTCAATTTATCCACCACTACCATGATGGCATCATTCTGTTTGGTCGAGGTTGGTAATCTAGTGATCAAATCCATGGAGATGGTTTCCCATTTCCATTCCAGGATTGGTAGAGGTTGTAATAATCCTGTTGGGTGTCGGTGTTTTGCTTTAACCTGTTGGCACTCTATTCATTTGGCTAAGTACTCAGCTATGTATTTCTTCAACCCATGCCAATAGAATTGTTTCTTGGTGGACATGATCATCTTTTGGTATCCTGGATGACCAGTATAGGGTCTTTTATGTAGTTCATCCATTATGAACCTCTTCAAGTTGTCACAATCTGGAATATACAATTTGTTTCTGTAAGTGAGCAGACCTCCTTCTATCATCTGGTAGCCTTCATGCTTTATCCTTGTGGGTTCTTGCTCTAGGTATGAGGTCAAAGTCTAGAAGAATGTGTCTGTCTCTTGTACATTTCTGACTCTTTCCTTGACATTCGTCTCGCAGGTGCTCACCGCTTCCAGGTGAATTGTTTTCATACTTCTGCTAAGGGCATCAACCATCCTATTTTCCTTTCCTTTAATATGTTTGATTTCAAAATCAAACTTGCTAAGGAGGGCCATCCACCTAGCTTGTATGGCATTGAGCTTCGGTTGGTCAAACAGATATCGCAATCCACAGTGGTCTGTCATAACTACAAATTTCCTTCCCAGGAGGTAATGCCTCCACATTTTTAAGGCGTGCACTCTGGCGGCCAGCTCTAGGTCATGGGTCACATAGATGACTTCGTGCTCATTCAATTTTCAAGATTCATAGAAGACCACACTTCCTCCTTGCATAAGGACCCCTCCAATCCCTTCCTTGTAGGCATCTGTGCACATGAGGAAGTCATCTTCGGGATCAATGATCTTCAACATGGGTGCATGGGTCAGTAGATGTTTCAGGGATTGAAATCTTTCTACACATTTTTGTGTCCACGTGAATTTAGTCCCCTTCTTCTGGAGGGCAGTTATTGGACACCCAATCTTGGAGAATCCTTTTATAAATCTCCTATAGTATCCTACTAAGCCCATAAAGGATCTGATATCCGAAACATCCTTTGGGGTAGGCCATTCCATGATAGACCTGATTTTGTCAGGGTCTACTGCTACTCCTTCTTCAGATAGGACATGGCCCAAGTAATGTATTTGCTTCTGGAAAAAGTCACACTTACTAAATTTGGCATAGAGCTGATGTTCTCTTATCACTTGAAATACAAGCCTAAGGTGTTCCTCATGCTCCTCTCTATTCTTGGAGTAAATTAATATATCGTCAATAAAAACCAGTACAAATTTGTCTAGGAATTTGTTGAGCACATTGTTCATCAAGCACATAAAAGTGGCAGGGGCATTGGTTAATCCAAATGGTACTACCAAAAACTCATAGTGACCATATCGCGTCCTGAAGGTAGTTTTGTGGATGTCTTCACCCTTCATTCGGACTTGACGGTATCCCGATCTCAAGTCAATATTTGAGAAAATAGAAGCACCTCCCAATTGATCGAACAGGTCATCGATCCTAGGTAAGGGGTACTTTTTCTTTATGGTTACCTTATTGAGTTGTCTATAATCTACATACAGTCGAAGGGTACCATCTTTCTTTTTCATAAACAAGACTCGGGAGTGCGAGGAAACTCCCCAGGCAAAGTACCTTCAGGGAAATTAAGCCAGAGCATAGTGTGATCCAGGTAGATGGGGTCATTCTCCAAGGCACAGACTCGTATCCTGAACCTATTTATTCTATGCCTAGACCGATTATGGTGATACCAGTATCAGCAAGCATCCATTGTTCCCAAAACAAAACACAGGAAAATACTTTCATACAGAGAACATACATGCACGTATAAAATAGGAGCATACATTCATGATAGGTTAATTTAAATTACAAGACATGACACTTATCAGAAAACCACCAGGCATGTTGCGACTATTGAGAGGGGTGCTCATTTCCACCCAACTGTAAGCTCAATGAATCCATTTGGATTTATCACTAGCCACCCCCGAGCTAGACCACAACGCTTGGAGACTCAGTCTCTTATTTTCCAGTTCCACGGAAGTCCAGAACGAAGGTTTTTCTCTCCTTCTCCATTGTTCGGGACTCTCCCGTCTCTCCAGAGTTCCTTTCCTCTTCTCTTATGCCATCCCCTTGTCGCGTATTCCCCCCCTTTGTCGCCCCTTTCCCCCACACTTCCTTTCTTGCCTTGTTCTGAAAGGTTGCGTGTAGCACGAATTCCCCCGTTCATGGTCAGGACTGAGGGATTCTACGGATGGGCGGTTCACCCCCATCCCCTCATTAACTCATGAGGAGCCTTCCCACCTACCATCCTGGTGAGTAATTCATTCTAGGGTCAGAGAGAAGCTTTGGTCTTTGAGCCAGTAAAAACCAATACAGTATTGGTTCGGTGGAAGTTAACACCACCATTCTAGGTGACTTCCACCAACTTTCATTAGCCATTGTGGTCTCTTTCAGCACATCCCCCTCCCAACAATCATGCAACACATATTCATAACATTATTTACATTCATTGACCTTTTATACAAAGGTCCATCAAATCAAACATTCACATCTTTGAGTTTTCCATAGTTCTTGGCCAATATAGTTATTTTTACAGACTGGGGGAAACAGGGTGTTACAATCTAGCACATACTTAGGAAGTAAGGAGGTTTTATCATCAAATCCATACAATATTACGAAACTGAAATAATCCAAGGTTTCAAAAATCTCTTTTCCTGTCAAAAAGGTAGCAACTTTGATAGAAAATCTTGATATATTAGTACCATATACTAGCTTCTTTAAAGTAGATAGGAAATAATTATGAACTTCATAAAAATTGTATGTATCTTTGTGTTTCCATAATGCGGGATACCAAAATTTCACAGGGTCTTTTCCAAATTCAAAACTCCTTGCGTGAGGCAAATCTTTGAATATGTGACAATATGTTAATGCAAAACTCAAGTAGGAACTCATGAATAATTTCTTATTTTTCCAAAAATTTACAAGCTAAAAATAAACTTCACTAAAAATAATTCAATCCCAATCAAATAAAACACTCTCATTGAATAACCCTTTTTTGATGTTGAAGTTATAAACACACCAGAGAATGAGCTCCTTGAAGTTTGATACTTTCGTCATACAACCTTCCAATACTATTCTAGAATTCTAGAACTTACTTGAATTATTTTCTTCAAGAAGGAGAGAATTATACCATTTAAATGCCTCAAACTATTTAAAAGTGTGGTCTTCACATTCTAATGTGTTCACAATGTCGCCACAATAGAGTTATTTACTTTTATTGGGCATATTTTGCGAAGGATGGTTAGAATAAAAAGGTGGCAGTTCTGTCGTAACAAAGATTTACAGTCATGATTTTAGTTACTGAATTATTCCACATACTTATTTAATAACATACACAATAGATTTAAGTTTTAATTGCATGATTTGATTTGGATTTAAGGCGGGGAAATTACAATATTTGTGTCATTAAAACAATTTTTAATTCACCTCATGGTCCAGTCGATTTGGAAGTATGATGATAAATGTTCTCGAGAAATGAGATTATGGGTTGGGATGTATGAAAATTGTTTAAGTATGAAGGTGAAAAATGAGTGACGGGTAGTGTGAAATGATGATCATAGAATTGCAGGATTGTGGGATTAAAGGATATGGAAGGGTGGATGTAAGGGAGTTACACATATGTAACTTGAAAATATACTAAGTAAAAGAAATAACGAAATGTATGTTGTGGACGAAAGCGGGTCATTTTGGAGTGAGAAGAATGTAGGGTTGCAGATTTTTTGGAACATCATTTACCCCCGCAATATGATTCTTGCAAATAGAAAAATGACTAAGTATGATAAAAGAAAAATAGAAAAAATGGTTAAGTGTTGATGTTTAGAAAATCCCAGGTTTGTGGTGTTATGGTGACTATGAGTAGGGTTAACAAAAACCGTAAGAGAAAAAAAAAAGAATAAATGGCTAAGTATATGATCTATACAAGAAAGGGGGGAAATGATATAAAGAGACTAAAAATTTGATGACTAAAAAAGTGATCAACAACTGGCTCCAACTGTGGGACAATAACTCCATTGTGGGTTGATGAGATTCCAAAAGGTCTGGTCCATTGGGAAATAGAGTCAAAAATAAAAATAAAAATAGAGTAAAAGATAAGTACAAAGGGAAATAATAAAAGCAAAGGTATATGTACAAAAGCAACATTTTGGAACTATATGAAAAAGTGTTTGAGGTATTTCCCATTCACAAGCAATTATTTTATTATTCCTTCCATATTTTTCAACAAATAAGAGTTGAAACTTAAAATATTTCAATTTAATATGGCCTTATCCACAAATCTTCAAATTTAGTATGAAAGGATGGTTTTTCTTTTGATTTTTTCCAGATTAGTACCAATTGGTACTTTTGAAAATATTTAAAGGTAGTTATTTGATCAAAATGTTTCTTAACTATTTCTTGTCTTCTCCTTGTATATGTAAAAGTTTTTTTTTTTCTCTTCTAATTGTATTAGTTGATTATATTGACCCTGCAGAGGAGAATCTACTTCAATGTATTATGTTCCTGTTACCATGGCTAACACATTCAATTCCATATGTATAGGAATTCTAGCTTCCTTTCCATATACCATGGTATAATGTGATTCTTTAGTACTTTTATTTGGAGTAAGTCGACTTGCCCAAAGAGAATCCACCAGTTTTTTGTGCCAATTTCTTTGATTTTTAGAAACTTTTTTAAAGACTTGGATCAAATTCTTGTTGATTGATTCATCCATGCCATTTACTTGAGGATAATAGTTATATGATTGCCCCATCATAATACCATATTCTCCTCATAATTACATGGATTTGGACCAAATAAAAATTGAGCCATTGTCTGCGATAAGTTTTTCGGGAATTCCAAACATAGCAATAATATTGTCTCTTAAAACGTTGATCAATTGTTCTATATCAACAGTTTTCAGAGCTACAACTTCCTTCCATTTTGTGAAATAATCAATAGCAGTGATAATATATGAATGTCCTTTGCTAGATTTTGTATTTATTGGACCTATGACATCCAAAACCCATTGTGTAAATGGTTCTTCTATCAACATAGGTTTTAATAGAATTGTTTCTCTCTTTATCTTTCCAATTTTTTTTTGACATGGAATGAATTTTCTCGTCATTGAATAAGCATCTTTGAACATAGTTGGCCAATAATAACCTACTCTTATAATTCTATATGTTGTTATTTCTAGGGTAAATTGTCCTCCACACATTCCTATTTGAAATTATTCTAATGTTTGTTTGGATTTTAAATAATCTAAACATATTAGCAAGATGCCATCAGAGTTTCTTTCAAAGGTGATTCCAAAGACAAACACATATTGGTTGGTCTTCATTTTCAAATCTCTTATTTCTTTAGAAAAACATTTCAACAAGAAATTTTCCAATCTTCAAGTATAATATAATATATTTATACCATGCATATTTTATTAAATATTAATGTCGTATGATAATGTGAGGGGAATTAACAACTTCGATACTAGTCATTAATTTTCATAACCCTTGTCCTTTTACAACCTTGAGAGGTTTAATTTCTATATTATATTCTTAGAGTTTTTACAACTAATTCTCCCATCTTCCTTCTTTGAATTATTGAGTGAGCAACACTTTAATAGGGTAATGTGGAACATAAGCTATTACATGGGAAGATAGAATAAAAGTTATGAAATGAGCAATTGCCTTGACCAAAGAATAATCTTTTTTTTCAATTGTTGAATATTTCAGTTCATAATCATGAGGAGTTTTGACTCATAAAAGAAATTGGAATTCCCCCCCCCCCCTTCAGNTTGAGTATAGAAGCAATGATTTATTTTGAAGCAAACGAAAAAATTATGAAGTCTCTATCAAATTATGGGCTAACAAGGACTGGAGAAGTTGCAATTTCATGTTTAATGTTAGTGAAAGCCTTTTGATTTTTTGTAATCCATTCAAAACTATAATCCTTCTTCAACAATTTTTTGATTGGATTTATGATTATGGAATAGTTTGTATCAAATCTTTACAAAAAAATTATATTTCCAAAGTAAGATTGCACTCCCTTTTCGGACATGGGAGGATTCAAGCCATTTATTGCCTCAATTATTTTAGGATCAGTGTACATGTCTTCTTTACTCACAATGTGGCCAAGGATATTTCCTTCTAATATTGCAAATTGACACATTTTGTTATTCTAAGATATTCCATACATCTTGCAATGTTCAAGACTTGACTGAGATGTTTGAAATGTCATTCTCTTAACATCAAATGAACTATTAAGTCATCCTGCGAATATGCCATAAAATTCCCAATTAAATCATTAAAAGCATGATCCATGACTCTTTGAAAAGTTGCACCAACATTTTTTGGCTAAAATGGCATACGAACATAAGTATATGTCCCCCATGGTGTGACAATTTTTTATTTGGCCTGTCTTCTTCAGTGATAAGTACTTGGTTGTACCCAGAAAATCCATCCAATGTTGAAAGTGATGTGGAGACAATAACTTGTTGAAGAAAGGATTCCATATTTGGGAGTGGATAACTATCTTTGACAATTTCTCTGTTTAGATATTGAAAATCCACAAAAATCCTTATCTCACTATTCTTTTTCCAAACTACCACTAAATTTGATAGCCATTCTGAATGTTAGATTGAAACATTGTACCAACTCTCTTCAACTTTTCTAATTCTATCTTAACTGAAGGATCTAATTTTGGATTCATTAGCCTCAATTTCTATTTAAATGGTTTGGCACCTTCTCTGAGGGGAATAGTGTGTTGAAAGATAGACTTATCATATTCCTTCAAATAATCATAGGTCCAGGAAAAGACAACTTTAAACTCTTGAAAAGGGAGAATGTATTTCCCTACCTCTTCATTAGTACAGTTGGTCCCCAAATTTAAATGCTTTTCTACTTAAAATGACCCTATATTTGTCTTTCGAGTTTCTTGAACTTTTCTGAGGGACGATTATTCTATCACATTCTTATTCTTTGTTTGATAATCTCTAGTAAAAATAGATTCCAAACTTACACAACTTTTTTGAAGTAGGTTAACGTTACTTTCATGAGTTTCTTGTTTTTGACCATTCTGACTTTCACCTTTTTCTTTATTTGGATCAATTGGTAATAAATATTCCAAGAAATTGGAGACATGTTCATTCTCAAATACTTTCCAGCAGTCCTGCTTATCTCAGAAAGATGGATGAAAAACTTTCTTTACATGAAACATGTTGGGATTTTGAGAATCATTATCATTAAACAGAGAGGTTGCTAGTGCTACCAAATCTACTTTATGATTCTTTTCTCGAGGAAAAAAATTTAAATTGAAGGAATTAAATGAATAAATAATTTACCAGACTCTTTTTACATAATTCTTCAATTTTTATTTTTTGATTTTGTACTTTCTTTATATGATTGATAATCAATTATGAATCTCTAGACACCTCCAGGTCTTTGACTTGCATTTGAAGTGTCATAGTAAATCCTTGAATTAGTGTTTAATACTCTCCTTCATTATTAGTACAAGGAAACTCAATTCTAATTGCATGTGGATAAATGCGTGACTGATAACTTTTAAAAACAATGTCAACTGCAATACCAAATTTAGAACAAGCACCATAAAATGACATTTTCCAAAAACCTTGAAAGATATTCTCTTTATTTCGTTTGAGGAGATTCATTTGTTCTTTGTTAAAAACAACATAATTCCTAATTCCAACATCAATATAGTTTTGGAACATTTATGTTTCATTTTTCTCAAATGAGGTTGGCTTTCTTTGTCCCCGAGGTACTCTAATCATTGTTCCATATTTATTTGGGAGCATCATACAACTTGCATCATTCATAATATATCCCCCGATCATTGAACACCAATCCCAACCAAGAAAAATTCCATATGCAGGAGGAAAATATACCACTATGATGGTAAATATTGTTGTGATGCGAGGTGAAATGCTTATCTAGACATAATAATCCTTGATTTCACCATAATACTTTCCCTAGTTTCATAAATACTTTCCCTAGTTGCATAAATACTTTCTCTAGTTTCATATTATTTTGTTCATTCCATTCCAAGAGCTTCCATTATAGACGATGGCATGGTATTTTTGGTGGCTCCACTATCAACCAAACAATTATGCAATTTAAGATCATGATTTTCTAATGATATATAAAATAGTGGAATATTGCATCTTGTCTTTACTGGTACATGTTGTTGCTTTGTATTTATGACTACTACTTTTGTTCTTGGATTAGGTAGACTTGTATAGTCCAAAACCTTCAAAATATTATCTCTTTTTTGGGGTATCTTAACTACTTCCATGAATGGAAAAGTGATATAAATAATAGTTAATTCATCAACCACATTATAGGTCATTTGCATTGGTTGATCTATAATTGGTTGTTGTCTTGTTGGCTTTGGAACATTGGATTTTCCTTTTTTATTTCTTGTTGTTCCTTTGTCTTGAATGCATTCGCTTAAGTCCTAGTATGAACAATATTTCCTTGTGGATATTCATAACCTTCTTGTTCATCACATAATTTTCTTCCATTTGGACTGATTCCAGAATTTGATCTTGATCATCGATGAATTATTGATCAAATGAGTCATTGTTTTGAAAAAAAATTGTATGCTTCTGTAATCTCTTCTAGTACAAAAACATTTGGATTTGGGACTCTAGGTGTTAGTGGTCTATGTTCTTCATTCATCTGATTTGTATCATTTCTATCTTTTTTATTTTGTGGTGGAGGTCTCATATTTTGATGTGGTGGAATGAGATTCTCATTTCTCTTGATTTTGGTTATCTCATTTTTCATTTGTCGACTAGTTCTCAGCTGAGCAATTTCTATTTTTTGTCGAGTGTCTTGAGAAAATTTAGGATTAATTCTCACATCAGGGGGTTGGCCTTGAAAAATCCCTCCCCCAATTGCTCAACCTTCAGTGCTTCTTGAGGTTGATGGTCCTTGGGATGAGAATGTTAGACTTGTCATCCACCTTTGTACTTTTCTTAGGATAATATTAGGGTTAGCATTAGTCTCTAGCATGTATTCTTCCATTTCTATTTCCTTTTGAATTTCTTTATACATTGTATTTATTTGTGCAACTCTTGTTGCATAGTTCACGTTCGATAACATAGAATTATAGTAAAATCCAAATATATCAGGGGAATTTAGACGTTGTTCGCGTGGGATTTGATTAAGTGTCTTAAAAAATCACCAATTAAAATCCCTAATTATTTCACCCTTTTGAAGATGGATTTGGGTGAATTGAGTGAGAAACATATGATATGAAATAGGTTGTGCATATCCAGTCATGAACATATATTTTATATCATCAAAGGAGACAATAGATTGAGTTGGGAGGGAAATATACCATTAAATCATCATGTTCAATTAAATGAATGTCATAGATACTAAGGAACAAATCTATATGGATTTTAGGATCCATAATCTTGTCAACTAAAAAAACAAGTAAAATTCCTTGAGGAAGAGGTGGCAACTAATGCTGCTCCTTGTAAGTTAATGGGACTAGATCTAGCTCTCCTTCTTGTATTTTTTTTTCTTTCATTTATTTATTTCTTAGAAATTTGTTGGCACATGGGAAGACCCAGTATTCAACACTTCAACAACGCACCAATAAAACCCTAACTACCGGCCCTTTCAGCAACACCTGCGAAGCAGATAAAGTCTCACCCGAGGTAGAGGCAGGGGGGGTTGAAGGACTCAAGTGTATACAACCTAGATGGGACACAGATCTATGATTACAACACTTTAACAAAACACTTAGCCAATAATATGCATTAGTCTCTAGCCTTTATTCACATCACAGGTTACACCCTAGATCTATATCAGCACAATAATAACCAAGATCTAATGGTTTCATTCACTCAGTACATAACATTAACTTAGATCTAGAATTCATTCTCAATATTAAGCACTAAGCTACTACATCATATGCATTCATCAATCAACACTAAAAAAAGAGAAACATAAACACCATGAACACATTGCACAAAGCACAATAACATAGGATATACGTGGTTCACCCCAGTGTGGGGCTACGTCCACCAACTCTTCTTCTCTTCTTTATTAGTCTCCTTCAATATTCTTACATGCATAGAGCCACAAATCCAACTCCGCATAGGATAGGAGATCTGCGCACACCTCGCTAGAGCCTCCTTCCCTAAGTTGGATCAAAGAGCAAATCCTTACATAGTATGTCTGCACCAAGCACTTACAAAACACTTTCACTTAGCCCTGAAATCCTTAACACATCTTATTGCACATAACTATCATTAGTAGTAATCCATCGGCCTACTAGGTCTACTTCTTACATCACCTAGCTACTTATTTATACATTACAAAAAGGGCCTAAACATGGGTAAGGCCCATGGGCTGACATCCCATACCCATTACATAAACCCTAAAAGCCCAAAAATCCCGCAAAAAGGGTGAGGTCCTGCGATATCCACTTCGCCTGGGTGCTCCATCTTCGACTAGCCTGTCGAAGTCCCAAAAATGGTCAACATGACCAGTGTTTCCTCAAAACCTGGTAAAGGGCCAACAAGCCCCCAAAACTCACCTGTGACTTGTCCCAAGTCACTCTGATCTGGGCAATTCTACTTTGAAGGTCTCGAGCTTAGCTTGAGCTGCCTCAACTTATTTCTTCACCAGAGACTCCTACTCGGTGAACTCCTGGATTACTTGCTCGGTGACAGGCCCCTCCAGGCATTATTCCACTATTACGACCACCTGTTCCAGCTGTGATCCTTGTCCCTCGATTTCTTCAAAGAGGGTGCAAGATTCATCCTGCACCGGCTGGAGTCTCTGGGTCACCTCCATAACTCGACTCTAAATGGAAGTGACCTTCTGCTAGACTATGCGTTGCTCCTACAACCTTTTCATCTTCTCCACTATTGTTAGAAGCTTCAACTGTGCTTGTACTGTAGACGCCTACTACTTCGCCTCCTGGAGATGTGCCTCCAATCTCCTCAACTCCGATTCTTCTGCAAGGCTCTTGTAGGTATACGCACTTCGGTCACTGAGTTACATGCATTTTGTGGCTAACATCCTGATTCTTTCTACTGTGTTCCTGGCAGTTTCTTCCCTTTGATCTCGCACTTCCTATGGAGTGCTCAGTACTTCTTGCAGTTCTATCTCTGCTACTCTTGCTTGAAGTTGTTGAATGGATTCTGCAAGATTCCCCACTTGGATCTCGATTGTATCTTCTTCCATCTGGTTCAAGCCCAACAGGGAGCGAATTTCTCTATATACTACTTCTCTAACCCCATTCTGCTCTGCAAACAGCCGGTCTTTTTCTCTCTGGATCTACTCTCTGTCCTCTTCAAACTTCGTTCGGAGGTCATATTTATCTTGTTGCGCAGCTTGAAGTTTCTATAGGGCTTCCTCCTTTGCTTGCTTCAAGGCCTCTCTGGCCTGCACCTTTTCTTCCTGTACTCATCGAACGCGAGCCTCTGTCGCATATGCTAATTTGCATAGTTGGGCAGGCTCATCCCCCAATTCTATATCTTCTGATGACGATGGCACAATAGACACTACAAAAATCGAATAGAGAGCTTGTTGTACCCATTTCATCTTCGCCTTGATTATGTCATACATCGTCTCCTGATTTTCTTCGTTTCACTGCAAAATATCCTCTGAAGTATCTGCTATAGTTGTGATGATGAGGTGAATATCATCCATTGTGAGCACATTCTACGACTGAGGTTTATTGGCTTGTGACTTCTTCTGTGCTAAGGATTTCTTTGAAGAAACCTTCCTTTTCTTTGATGTCTCGACCTCTATAAGGGGATCCTTTGGCAATGTCACTTCACCCTTTTCCTACTTGTCTTATTCCCCTTCCTCTTCTTGGTTTACTTCATCACCTCCTCCTCTTCCAGGTGAATCATGCACAGTTTCCTCTGATGCGCTATTTATGTCCTGCACTTCTTCCATTTTCTTCTTCTTCTTAGCATTGTTTGGTCCATCATACTCTTCTCGGGTGACCAAAGGACTTCCAATGATGTCAGGGTCGGAGAGCTCTGTTTGCTTGACTAGTACAAGGAATTCAGTCGACCATTCCTTGGTTATCTCCTCCATGTCTTCATCAGTTAATTTGTAATATGATTGTAGCTCCTCCTATCTTTCATCCCTGCGTGCAGTGATGTATATGAAGTGGAAGTCTCCGCAGAACTTCACTAGTGGCCTGTAAGTATGCAAGGTGTTCAGAGTCATTCAAAGGAATGACTCAATAGCTCACATGAACTATAGGTAGTAAGTGTGAAACACCGCATTTGATTTCCATTGCTTCACCATGTCGCTCGTATACCACAAGGTGGTGAACCTCACGACCAGTGGTTTTGATGGCTCAACTTTAGGGAATGTCACTCCCTCCGGCATCTCCCAAGCGACAAATTAAATGAGGATCAATAACCAGCTAAAGTGGAACTCATAGCCTTGGTCCTGCGCTTCACGACAGCCTTTTTCCAACTCATTGATGAGCTATCTCACCTAGTTCATCTGCATCCCTTCAACGCACTTCCCTATGAGGTCGATGACAAACCCTGTGACTTGCATTGGTCTATTCTTCCTGACGAGCTTACCAGTGATCAATTGATAAGCTAAGCGCACTACACCATCTTGGATGGAGGCTACCTTGTAGCCTCACTTCCCCTTCTCCACAACGCAATACATTTCCTTTATACGTTGCACCAGGGTGTGATCTGCAGCCTTCCCTAGGTAGAATTTATGAGGGTCTAGTCCTTGCATGCTCAATCCAGTAATCATGTGGATCAGCACCAGATCCATAGTCACGTGTCTATCTAACCATAGATAGCCTCTATGGTAGCACAACATGAGGATTTTAATGCACGTGTTAACCTCCTTATGTCTGTCGAAGTGGGGTATCTTCATGATGTTCAGGATGGTGGACCTCGCGATATCCTTAATTCATGTTTGGGGGACTATCTTCAGCTTCTTCCCAATCATCTTTGTCAAGTACCTATGTGGTGTGAGTAGCGCATAATTCTTCCTATCTCCAAGGTTAAAGTCATTGATCTTAAAATCAGGGATCAATCCTAACTGCGGTCCAACTACGCATATCCCCTTCGGGAGGTACGTAGTGATGAGTGTTTACTCGAAGTCACGCGGGACACTATCACAACTAACCATGCCATCCAGAGGCGGGATGTAGTCAAGAAAGACCGACGGGATGAGCTTCGCGTTCGCGAGCTCGTCGCAGTGCTTTTTTCTTTTCTCACTCATTGATCGACTAGATCGATGTGTAGTTGACGGGGATTCTTGCAATATGACCGTCGACAAGGCCTGTACTCTTGAAAACATGACCTTCTCAGCCATAAGGTCGATCAAAATCTCTTCTACAGATTTCTCTACTACGCTAAGGTCGCCCAACATGCACGCTCGTGATCAAATTTCTTGGGTAGGCGACTGGACACTCAAGGTAAGAAAAATGGGTGGCGAGGTCTCAAAAGCACATCGTGATAGTAATCAATTCTTTCTGGGCTTGAATATCTCATTTTTGAAAAGTTTCCCTAGTGAGGAATTCGACGGATTAAATAAGCAACGTCGTAACATACTCCTTCAATGGTTCGAAATTCCCTAATCAATACAATTCCATCCTTTGTGCCTCGGTTCCAATGGTTCAATGGCGATCTTTCCAGCAATAACTGTGTTTCTAGCCATTCTAGAGCATCGTTATAATGGTTGGGATGCCTCCAACAGTCATATTTCTTCACCGTGGTGAAGTGTCAGTCTGCGTTTTTCTGTTATTCCAGTGAGGTTCAAGTTCTGCAAGCCTGCCTTCTGCAAACTCCTCTCTGGAACCTCCTACAATTTTTCTAACTTTTCTTTCTTCTTACTGCGGTTTCTGGCCTTCTTTCCTATGATTTGAGTCTCTGGATTCTTCTTCCCATTCTCATTCTTATCTTCTCTTAGTAACGTGACTTCACACTACTGATGGTATTTCACAGGGTTTGAGGATAATACTTATTCTCTTACTTTTTCTGGGGTAGGTGCTCTTCTCTTCTACATGGATAGATTCTTTAAGCCTTCTTGTGTTCTTTCAACTTCAACAGCTAGGTCTCTGGCCCTCAGTTGCTTCGACTTGTCCTCTTTTTCTTCTCTTAGTCGTTCTATTTTCTTGGCTATGAAGTCCCTTAATTCTTTCTTTTTTTGTTCTATGGCTTCCTCTTCTTCTTTCCTTCTGATCTGATCTTTCTCAGTCCAGGTCCTTCCCAACAAAAGTGAAAAGGGAGCATTGTTCTCGACAAACTTAATGACCTAAAATTCGTCTTTCATTCGATGCTCCAAGGGCTATCATATGTGCATGAGTAAGTCTTCAACATAGGGTTATCATCTTTCCTTCAAATAATCCTATCCCTCCTAATGAAGGAATCATAGCAGGCTTTCCCAAAATTTCCCAAGTGCTCTATGTCATATAATTCACCTATTTTTCTTCATCCAGAACACAGTTGATGTCAAAGTCTCCTATTCTTGTTTCTATGCACTCCTTCTCTTTTAAGATCTCTGGTAAACTGATGTCTCTGTGATCATTCATGGTTTCTTTCATCTGCAATAATATAACCTCTGATTCTTTCTGGTGCTCTAGTACATCCTTAGTCTCTTGAAATTCTTCAGAGTTTTCTTGTCTCAGGTTCATCTTTTCAAATTTATCAATCATTCTAGGGAAATCCAAAACCTCATTAAAAACAACTTTACAACAAAGACAAATAGGATATATACCAGGGCATTCCTTAGCAAGATGTCTTGGTCTTCTACAACTATAACAAAGAGTAAATCCTCTCTTTCTCTTAAAGGATCCCCAACCTTTCCTGTACTGCGCACTAGGATCACAGTGATGGACCTACAATAAATTATTTCTAGCATCCTGCATCCACTTGTTAGTCCAAAAATTCTTTCTATGCATAGGATTAACATATCTTTCACTATCTCTATCAAATTTATTTAGATCAAATATTCTTTCTTCTAGTCGTGCCCCAATTTTCAAACTAGGACAATATCTATCAAACATACCTAGATTCAAACTTTCAAGGAAAAAAATTCCACTTATATTACCTTTATCATAGCACAAAGATTTAATATGTTACCTTTTTTCTTCAGATATGGTTCCCTTCTTATCATAGAGCTTCAAAATTCAAGTAGAATACTGCGCACTACAGCAACATATCTACGCACAGAGCTTTTTCTTTTCTTCAGTTCCCAACAATCACAGTTTCAGGTCCCAGCAATGGAACCATTTGTTGGCACATGGGAAGACCCAGGGTTCAATGCTTCAACGACACATGAACAAAACCCTAACTACTGGCCCTTTCGACAACACCTGCGAAGCGGATGAAGTCTCACCCAAGGTAGAGGTAGGGGGGGTTGTAGGACTCAAGTGTATACAACCTAGCTGGGACAAAGATATTTGATTACAACACTTTAACAAAGCACTTAGCCAATAATATGCATTAGTTTTTAGCCTTTATTCACATCGTAGGTTACAACCTAGATCTAGATCAATGCAGTAATAACCAACATCTAATACTTTCATTCACTCGACACATAACATTAACTCGAATCTAGCATTAATTCTCATTATTAAGCAATAAGCTACTACATTAGATGCATTCATCAATCAACACTAAGAAAAGAGAAACATAAACACCATGAACACATTGCACAAAGCACAATAACAGAGGATATATGTGGTTCACCCTAGTGTGGGGCTACGTCCACCAACTCTTCTTCTCTTCTTTATTAGTCTCCTTCAATATTCTTACATGCACATAGCCAAAAATCCAACTCCGCATAGGACAGGAGATCTACGTGCACCTCGCCAGATCCTCCTTCCCCAATTTCGATCAAAGCACAAAGACTTACATAGTCTGTCTGCACCAAGAACTTACAAAACGCTTGCACTTAGCTCTGCAAGACTTAACACATATTCTTGCACATAGCTATCATTAGCACTAAGCCATTGGTCTACTAGGTCTACTTCTTACATCACCTAGCTACTTATTTATACATTACAAAAAGGGCCTAAACATGGGTAAGGCCCATGGGCCAACATCCCATACCCGTTACATAAACCCTAAAATCCCAAAAAGCCCACAAAAAGGGTGAGGTCCTGCGATCTCCACTTCGACTAGGTGCTCTGTCTTCGACTCGCCTGTCAAAGTCCCAAAAATGGTCAACATGACTAGTGTTTCATCAAAACCCGGTGAAGGGCCAACAAAATTTCATTTCTTTGTTCTTTTCAATCACCCATGATTTTTATGATCAGGGCTTCAGATGTTGAACCTTAGTTTTTTTTATGAATCTCAAGTTTCTTAATTTTACTCCTTGTTATTAGACCTTTGTATGACTCCAACTTTTAAGGTTTTATTGGTGTCTTCTTTTTATCAAGGATATAGTTATTTCTTCTTCTAAAGAAATAGCTTCCCATGTTCTTTCAATTTCTTGATGACTCTTATGTTTTTATGGTTAGGTTATACAATTTATGCAAAATACTTCCTTGGTATCTAAGTCCAACTTGTACTTGTGGTCAGTTGGGATCTGGTTGAGTCATTCCAATATCTAGTCTAAGAAACCAACCTTTTGTTTGTCCCCAGTATGGTCTCCAAAAATGTTGATCTAAAATATGTTTTAAGATATTCAATATAACATGATGAGGATAAATCCCTCTAATTTTTAAAGAGATGGTACTCCTCTATCATATTTCATACTTAAAAAAAGAATACTATAAAAGACTAGGCTTTCATAAAATAAATATTCACATGAAAATAAATCCTGAGAGAGGACCAATCTTATTGAGGAAATGAACATTCACAATATGATACAAGACATTAAACCATAAGGGTAAGTAATCTAAAAAGATAGCATTTTCATCATAGCATGATAAAAATAGCACATCATTGGAAAAGAACAAAAAAGTGGTATGTGTTATCGCACAATTTGTAGAAAGGATAAAAGGCTTGAGGTTTGAAGGCCAAATTGACGTAACATGAACCAATCCCACCCAATGTCACCAAAATGGGATGGTTCTTTCTATTTAGGGTGGTAAGGCCCAGAACTGACGTCCCCGATGACCTGGGGTTCTGAGAAGGCAAAGGATTACAAGATAAAGTAGTTATTCAGCCCTCACAAGTCACCACCAAGCAGATAGTCCAGCCAAAGGCCAATGATAAAGTAAAACCCCCCAAAGAGATACACCTGCCTAAGACAATGAAACAATAAACTAATATATACAATATTTGATCAATGGGTTAGTACTTCATGTAAATTTAATGACTATCTGCTAAATGTATAAGCAATTTGACAATAAATATTGACGAAGTCAATGTTTATAAATAGCAATGAAAATTATGTCACTTCACCAATAAATGATGGAACAATATGGCATTCAAAGCAATAAATCAACACTTCATTCAATTAATGCCTTTAATCACCGTTCAATTTCTTATAAAGGAAAACATTTAGCTACACAAAGGTGTTAATATCAAGAGATGACGTCAACACTTTAGTTAATAGGATTAGTTTATAAGCTAGGGTTAGTGTAGTTAGGGTTTCATTCAATGTATTGAGATTTGTTTGTGATCAAGTTCACTTCAACGCATGAGGTCTTTAGATCATTGACTTAGGGTTAATGGAGTCAAAAAGTGAAGGACACAAGAGCTAAAGGAGGCTATGGTAAAAACGACTAAGGACTAGAGGGAGAATCTTTGAGGTGTTTCTAGGGAAAGGCCTCAAAGTCAAAACCCTAAGGGAGAGAGGCTCACCTTGGTGTAGAAGAACTAGGCCTCAATGCTCTCTCCTCCTTCCTTAACTCAGTGGAAATAACAGCTAGCTGAAGATGAAGCATAAAACCAAGACTAGAGGGTTTGATGAAGCAAAGTGTTGCTACAACAAGGCTCTTTCAGCAAACCCTAGAAAAAAATTGGCCCAAAGTGTAGTAGACCTAGGCTTAAGGTGTCTCTTTCTTCTTAGTACGACTCGTAATAAATGAAGAGAAAAAGAGGGTGTAGCTATGGCTAGGCTCTCTCTTCTTTATCAATGGCTGAAAATATATCTCTCAATGGGGACATGAGACAAGGACCTACTTGTGTTCTTGTCACCTAGGGTTTTATTCAACAAAATTATAAATATATGCAAGAAATGAAACTATAACCATTTATTCAATAAGTTTTGCAGAAAAATGCTTACATATCACCTAGAAATAGCATTGCAAACCCTAGTTGTAACACCTTCCATTAAGAGAAATTCCAGAACATGCTAAAACGATCCTCCTTCAACAAGTGTGCATCACTAAATCAGCTAATAACCCAAGAGAGGGCACAAATTTCAGACCTCCTTATGGAGTGAGTGAGTTGTGTTCTAAAAATGAAGGTGAAAATTCTTCATTTATACCATTCCATGACCTAATTTTACATTTTAGGTCATGTAAAAGGCCGACAAGGCCAAAATACTAAAACCATATTGTTTTACATTAAATTGTCAAATTAAAACCTTAATCAAGCTGAAAAGAGACATGAAGCCCCTCCAAAGGAAATGTTATCCCCTTTTAGGAAAAATGGGGCATCCTAGAGAAAAACGTTATCCCTCCTTGGGTTCCTCCATCATGACACACGTGTCAATATTTCCCAGCCTTCCTCCCAAGATGTCCAATAGGATGGATGACATCATGGTCATCAAGGGTGACATCCTAGGCCTTCCAAGGCCAACGTTCCACTGAAAGAGGGTCAATCCCCCTAGGTCAAGCTCTGCCAAAGTGCCTATGGTGGAACGTCCTTTCCTTCTTTGGTGAAAATACCCTGATCCATTTATGTCCTGTCTCTACCCCCTGATGGGGTCTCAATATCCACTTGATGGGCTCTTCAGCCCCACGGAGGTATGAACTGATAATCTCCCCATGTGTACTGGTCCAAAATGGTACATGTTCGTCGGGCATGGTCTTGGACATCAAAAACTATTCCCTCCATGGGTTCATCAGTCACTAGGATCATAGCAATGTCAATCACATCTCATCATCAATATTATTAAACATGTTCATAAAATCCCTAATACATCAGTTAACAACTCAAAGATGTTACAAAAGCCTACAATACAAATCTAGAGAAAAGGACAAGGCGTCCTATTGGGCTAGTGTCCACTGGAAAAGGAAAGTTCTTGAAAGAGACCTCATCCAAGCCATGTAAGTGGGTGATATGGTCACGGGAAGTCCAAGCATTCGGGTGCAATGAGGGCCAAGGATGCAAGAAATATTACCTGTGGGTGCCTTTGTTATAAGGAGAGATGTACCTGTCTTGGATTCATTTTTTCCAAGCCCATTCTTGCCTTTTATTCTTATTCTTTTGATTATTTTATCTTTTATTGTTTTTTTCATTTTTGTTCAAGAGATAATAATGGGACACTGCCCTAGTGTGGTGACCAGTGGTGGCAGCGTTACCCACAATTACTTTCACATAAATGAGAAGGTTGGCTCGTGATGAGACCCCCTTTCCCTTGGCCATGCAACCAAGAGTCACTGCCCCTGGCGTGGTAACCATCTGGTGGAAATGTCATACTTCTAGGTACCCATGGAACTAATAGGCTGGCTCGTGATGAGACCCCCTATCCCCTAGTTAGGTCTTGTTTTATTATTTTTCTGGGTCCCTCTTGTTTCTTGTTGAGAATCCCTTTATTGTTTTCTCAAGGATCCCTAGGCGAAGCATCTCGAGGTTTCATTTTTAGGATTTTATCTTTTACCATCTTGTTTTTAACTTCTAGGCCTTTAGCCCCTTCTTCCCACGAGATAAGGTGAAAGCCTAAAAATAGGTCAACCCAGTGCCTAGACAACTGGAATGGGACAAGTGAGCAAAAAAAAGATGAAACAATGGTGCTATGAAGGGAGCAGGCAATGGATTTTCAGAAATTCCCCAGTGGAAAACCAAAACATATAGACAGAGGATTTCTAGGGAACCCTATCAATCCTCCTAAACATGGTTAAGTGGGAAAGTGTAAGATCCAAGAAGTTGTTAGAAATAAAAGGAATCAGATGCATACATTCAATGGTTTTGATAATCAAAGTGACACATACCATGATACCTAGACTAATTACCTCATGGAGCAAGAAACTTCTCTGACATAGGACCAAGATGATGGTGATGGATGTTGTTGCTGCTGACAAGATAAATATGTTGGAAGAAAGAAAAGGTGGGCCTTCCAGGGCCATGCTAAAGTCAATCCTACTCTCGGTACTCCATGTCTAGGACTTGTGGGCCTCGAGACATGATCTCTTAGTTATCCCTGAAAGTGGGGGATAAAAATCCTCATTCACAAAGAACTTGACATGATTACTGCAATAGAATCAAAAAATATTTGGATGGAAAATACATTTGAAACCTCATGCTTTAAAATAAAAGTATGAGAAATCACTAATGTAATGCATTGAATAGTTCTCCGGGGATCCTAAAAAAATATACAAATGTTTGTATTGAAAATAATAATATTCGAAATGTTCATGAAAAGTAAAATACATTCATCCTTCAAAGAGGACTAGGAGTGGGCTCTCATTGAACATGAAAATAAAGAAAGACCTGGAAGAAAGAAAAGGAAAATAGGCAGGGGTCGGCCTTTGGTTTTCACAGATTCTAAAGCAAGAAAGGTTGAATGACTACCAATCTGGGAAAATAAATAATGTGATTACTTGAATTACTATAATGGATGAAGAGATCCAACTATTTTCTTGATGGGGTGTTTTTTGTAGAGTTTTCAAATGGAGGTGCCATCACAGTTGTAACTAAATTTGGTTGATCTGGCTTAGTTGTCTTTATCAATGTTTTTTTTAACCATACGTTGATATACTCCTGCATGGGAGAAACAATTGTCATGTAATCCTTTCATCGAATAATTATTTCTCAATATCACTAATATCAAAACTATGATGGTGCAATGTGTCTTCAACCTCTTCGTTCTTTTTTATATAATGAATTAACCACTTTTCTACTTTCTCTACTGAATATTCAGTTATTTCATTGAATTCATTTTCCCATGCAACTTTTAAGGTATACAAATGTTCTTGTAACTGATCCTTGGAGAGTAGAATTGAATACATTATGAAATGTGGCCCCCTCAACTCTTTTTTCAAATCAACAAGTTGTAGAAATAAATCACCCCTTTTTCCATTTATGTTATCACATTCGTCAAGTAATTATTTTAAACATTGAATCATTTTTATCCATCCAACAATAATCTTCTTTAATCTAATTTTTGATGGAATATTTTGTTATCTATTGTGCATGTCATTCATATTATATATTTTAGTAGAGAATGTACCAATGAATTCTTGATATATTTTTTCATCATTATCCAGGTCCTTTTGGAGAATTGTTTGAAATTTGTAATCCTTGAAGAGAGTATAGTACAACTAGTACCTAGTTCCCATATCTCAAAGATCAAGGAAATCATTTTTTTTTATATTCTCTCCAAGGTATTTTTTGATGGTTGTCAATAGTTTTGAAGAACCTCTTATCTTGGATCTATATTCTTGAATGTCTTCCATATTATTGAGAGGTTGGATGGTAGAAATTGGATCCACGAACAAAGTCTTCGACAATAAGATATTCTCCAATTCTTTTTTTTTCTTTCAATATTTGGTTTTCTATTTCAATTTCATGAATTGAGAACTTGAGTGATTCTATGGTTGCTTCATGAAATCACATGACCTTTTAGGATCTTGCCCTGTGTAGATCAATTTCAAAGTTCCATTTCTCGACAACCTATTTATTTTTTAGATTATTGTTTTTAGTGAACAATTTTTTAGATTCCTTGTTGAAATCCATGTGGTGAAATGTGATGGACTCCTCTTCAAAAATTAATGCCTCTTAACAAGAAAAATATTGTGTTATTTCTCCATTTTCTAACAATATATGTGTGGTCCAATCAGGGTCTTCTTGATATGCATCTACTTCCACATCTTCAAATTCAAGAACAAGAATTTCTCCCTTTTGAGTTACATAATTTTTCCTTTTGGAGGTTTTCATCTCTTCCACCACCATAATTTCCCGAATGGGAATTCTTTTGGCCAAGATTGCTTCCTTGGGTTCGAGTTTCCATCGAATAACTCCTCTGTGAGACATGAGGTGAACTGGGGTTAGGGTTACCACTTATTGTGGTTTGACCATTTTGTTTATGTTGGTAATTAGTGTTGACCAAGGTGTCAAGATCAACATTAACTTTGTATAGGATGGCTTCCATGGGGTTTTGATTATCCCCACCTCCTTATTTAAATTTAGTAGTCTTCACAAAGGATGAACCATAGCTGATTGTAGACATATGTGTTGTAAACAAATAATTAGGTTCAAATCCCAAAAGTTTAGGGACCTATCTTAGTTTTAAGTTTTGAAAATGCTTAGCAAATTCATCCGGATGGGAAATGTTTTTAACAACGATTTTTTCCCAATTTTCCAAGGCAATGGAATGAATTGTTTTTTCGTCTTTTCATTAATAAGTGTGTCTAGAACTTGTATCATTTTGTTGGAGTTACTTCACACACACCTAGGATTTATTTTTCCTAAGGTTTTTCCTTGTTTATTAGTCATAATTAGTCATTATCTAGTATCCTATATTTTAGGGGATAATATTCCACCTGGAGAATATTCTCCTTCTCTTGACACTTCAGTTTGACTAGTTGAGTTGAGTCTAGATGTTGCATTGGTTTTTTCACCATGCAACATTGGGATCATCACCATGATAATGCGCACTTACCTTGGTTTCATCACCATATTGGCACATTACCCTTGATTCCTTGATCTACTCCTCACTGCACTATGTGTCAGTTAGTTAATTGAAGACTAATTGACTAGTTAACTCAGTTAGGTGGCAGTTCACTCCTGTAACTGCCTGAGAGACTAGACTAGGTGGCATTTTACTCCCGTAACTATTGGTCTATTTCCATATCACTCTAGACCACCACTATGGATCATTAGTTACTCATGTATCCTATATCTATTGTAAATTATTCACTCTTTGAGTGTGGAATACGGTTAATGAGAATTCTTCCATTCTTTCTCTCTTGCTTCTTCTTTCTCAATTTCTCTCTACAAATGTGTGCGGTATTTTCTAGCTAGATCTATTATGTGAAGGTTCAACACATTTACATGGTATCAAAGTCGACGGACTGCTATGAAAAAGCTACACCAAATTATTTTTTCAGGTATTGAAGATTGAAGAACACAAAAAAGATGGAATATATGTTTTACTCATCGATAATACTTCTCAGGCCTCATAACTATTTGGAGTGGAAGACAAAGATTCCACTTCTTCTCATAATTAGAGGCTTATACTAGATAACCATGGCAATGGAAGTAGATCTTGATTCCACCGATGAAAAAAATGACTTTCTCAATAGACAAGATATGGCCATAGGACATATCCTCTGGTTTATTTCTCCTGAAATTCTCCATCAAGTATATGATGACTCACAAGAATCGAATGCAAATGAATTATGGACTAGATTGGAGGTTCTATTTCATAATAAAGAATATTTTGAAGATTTCATGTAGGAGGTTGAACATATAGAACCAGAAGAGAATCCATCAGAAGACCAAGGCTCTTATTATGAAGAGTCTTCTACAAAAGTATTTGCACAAATTTGTATCCCATTAATTGAATATGATAGCTACTCCATTTCATATTTTTTTTTCTGAATTTCATGTGGAAGATCTATGGCATGCATCTGAGGGGTCACATGCAAACACTTTTCCATGCGCAATGCATGCATCTCAGGGGACAAAAAGAGAGCCACGCAACCACGCACATTAGACTCAATCCTGATATTTTCTGAGAACAATTTTCAGAAAAAAATTGGATATTTGAAATCCTCTCGGGAAAATATCCAATTTCAAAAAAACAATCGTCTGAAATGGAGTCCGGGAAGTGAAGTTATGGTCATTTCAAAATCAACAAAATTTCAACATTTTTCCAAAAACGGCCGCACGGTTTTCAAAATTTCATCTAAACTTTATTTGGATATTTTTCATTACAAAAAGATAAAGTGGATATGTTTGTACATATTGATGGTGCATATACTTCATAATATCAGTGCAGACATCTACATCTTCAACAAAATCTTCAACAAGAACAAACTTGCACAGTTGCGAGGTCTTCTTGGAGTGGACAAGGTTGCTTAGCAACTGTTTTTTTTTCCTTCTCATTTTATTTTTTTTATGCATTGTAATTTGAGGGGGGGGTTTCCCATGAGGTTTTCCCTCTTTCCTCATTTATTTCAGTGTATCTTTTGTATTTGGGTACCTAGCATGGTCTCATTTTCGTGACCCATTCTTTATTTTCACCATAGTGATGTTCAGGGTGGGTGTTGGAGTTACTTTAGACAAACCTAGGATTTATTTTTCCTAAGGTTTTTTTTTGTTTATTAGTCATAATTAGTCATTATCCAGTCTCCTATATTTTAGGGGATAATATTCTACTTGGAGAATATTCTCCTTCACTTGACACTTCAGTTTGACTAGTTGAGTTGAGTCTAGATGTTGCATTGGTTTTGTCACCATGCAACATTGGGATCATCACCATGCTAATGAACACTTACCTTGGTTTCATCACCATATTGGTGCATTACCCTTGATTCCTTGATCTACTCCTCACTGCACTCTATTTCAGTCAGTTAACTGAAGACTGATTGACTAGTTAACTCAGTTAGGTGGCAGTTCACTCCTGTGACTGCCTGAGACACTAGACTAGGTGGCAGTTTACTCCCATAACTGTTGGTGTGTGTCCAGATCACTCTAGACCACCACTATGGCTCATTAGTTATGCATGTATCCTATATCTATTGTAAATTATTCACTCTTTGAGTGTGGAATACGGTTAATGATAATTCTTCCATTATTTCTCTATTGCTTCGTCTTTCTCAATTTCTCTCTGCAAATGTGTGTGGTATTTTCTAGATAGATCTATTATGTGCAGGTTCAACACATTTACACATTTAAAAAATTCAATAACAAAGAATTTTCTGACACATAGAAAGGGAGTAAGAAGGGTTTCTCTTCAGAGTTGTATATTTTTATGAAACTGAAATCATCCAAGGTTTCAAAAACCCCTTTTCCTACCAAAAAGGAAACAAATTCAATATACAATATTTATGTGTTAGGACCATATACTAGCTTTTTGAAAGTAGAAAGCAAAGCATTCTGAACTTCATAAAAATTATATTGAGATTTGTGTTTCCATAATGCAGGATACCAAAATTGCATAGGGGATTTGCCAAAGTCAACACTCCTTGCGTGAGGAAAATATTCGAAGATATGGAAGTATGCTATTGCGAAAATCAAGTATGAAATCATGAAGAATTTCTTATTTTTCTGAAAATTTACATGATGAAAAGAAAATTAGCTCAAAATAATTCCATCCCAATAAAATAAAATTCTCTCGTGGACAAAGATGTGTAAGGCATACAACACGTATCTTGGGATAGTAGTCGTAGATTCTTGCCCAATAATTCTAGTGACTAACTAGGAAAACTCTTTATAAGGGTATTTCAAAGAGCATTCCTCTATATGGTTGGAATTTTCAAAGTATTCCAATGGATTCAAAAGGAAATTGTCCAAGATTCTATCCCTCCATGGTTGGTCTTTAGAAAGGCATTTGCTTCTGAAATTTTGAATGTTGTAGCAAGATCGAGGAACCTGAGCATCCTTCTAAATATTGTGGGTGACAGAGAAATAAGAGTCTTTCCCTGTAATTGAATAATCCTTTTTTGATTGTTGGATTTATCAACACACCAGAGAATGAGCTCCTTGAAGTCTAATACTTCCAACATACAACCTGACAATGTTATTCTGGAACTATAGACCTTGTTTGAATTATTTTCTTCAAGAGGGAGATATGTATACCATTTACATGCCTCGGACCATGAAAAGTGTGGTCTTTTCATCCTAATGTATTCACGGTGTTTCCACAATAGAGCTCTTTTCTTTTGTTGAGCATATTTGGAAAAATTTTATTCGAATGAAAAAGTGGTGGTTCTATTGTAATAATAATTTACAACAAGGATTTTAGTTACCAAATTATTCTAGATACTTATTTAATATCATATGTTATGGATTTAATTTTTAACTACATGATTTGATTTGGAATTAAGGCAGGGAAATTATGAGATTTGTGTCATTAAAATGATTTTTAATTCACTTCATGTGCCATCTGATCTTGTAGTATGATAATAAATGTTGTACGGAAATGAGATTATGGGCTAGAATGTATGGAAAATGTTGAAGTATGAAGGTGCAAAATGAGTGACGGGGAGAATGAAATGATGATTGTGGAATTATGGGATTGTGAGATTATGAGATATGTAAGGGAAAATGTAGGGGAGTTCTGCATCCGCAACTTGAAAATATACTAACAAAAAGAAAGAATGAAACATATGTTGTGGAAAAAAGAGGGTCATTTTGGAGAGAGAAAAATATGGGCTTGCAGATTATGGATGTTTTGGAACATTGTCTACCCCCACAATATGATTCCTGCAAATAGAAAAAATGACTAAGTATGGAAAAAGAAAAATAGAAAAAAAGTGTAAGTGTTGATGTTTAGAAACTTGTGGGTTTGCAGTGTTATGGTGACTATTGGTAAGGTTAACACAAATTGCAAGAGAAAAAACAAAAAAAATGGCTAAGTATAGGATATACAAGAAAGGGAAAAAATATATAAAGAGAGTCAAACTTTGATGACCGGAAAATTGATCAACAAGAGGGCTTATTGGTCATAACTCCAGATTTGGAAAATCGAATTCAAGGAAGTGTAGGGCTAAATTCCTTGGGGAAATATTATCTCATCCATATGAATGACCTAGGGTTAAAACCATGTAAACCAGTGCGCAATCTAGAAGTTGGAATCATAAAGTCCAGGGAGAAGAAATTCATGGTGGTTTTGAAGAGGAATTAGATCAATTGATAAAGTGGATCAAAGAGCAAATTCCTTCAAAGCTCGCGAAGAGAACCATGTGGAAGAACCATGCCCAATCCATTAATTAGGATATCCAGAGAAATATACAAGAAACCTTTTTATAAATTTATGGATTCTAGATGGTGGAACCAGGGAGTGGAGCCGTTTCCATCAAGAAATTCAGAAATTTGGAATTCCTTAGAAGTGAATGGTTATGGAAAAATTGTATCCAAATATGGAAATGTGATGCAAAGGAACCTTGAAGTTTGTGACATCATACTAATTGGGAGTAAAAGTGAGGATGAATTGGATTCCACATAGATGGATTATGTGGTGAAGGTCCAAGTGGAAGGCAACGATGATAGGTCATAGAGCGAAGGTCAGACAATGGAACCAGGAAGCGAAACCTGTGGCTATCCGAAAATATGGAACTTCCATTAAATAGAATTTTAGAAAAATTCGGATGTCAAATGTCATATGTGTCATTAGTGGGTCACTTCATCTCATCACATAAAAAAAATGTTGAGTCAACAGGGTCACGGTGGAAAGAATCAATTTGGGGGATACTATATTGTGAACCAGGAGAAGGAACCATGACCATCCAAAAATTTGGAGATCTAGAAATTATCAAAAAGGGATTTGATCAAAAAATTAGATTTCATATGCCACATTAAGAGTGACATGTCAACATGATGAGTCAGATTCCATGTCAGTCGACATGTCAACATTTGGGGGTCAAAAGCACCATGTTAGCATGCCATTTCAAGAGGCATGTCATTAAGGTGTCCCCATCAGTAGGCCATAATGGCAGGCCATAGAGAGTAGGATTAATGGTGTAACTAGGAGGTGGAACCTAGACCATACAAAAATTTGAAAATCCAGAGGTTCTCAAAAGTGGAATTTTTTCAAATTCTAGATGTCGGATGCCACGTAATAACTACGTGTCATGCCACATCCTCAAGGTGACCACATCAGGATGGGAAAGATCGTCATCGAAATTAAAAGAATATATCTCGAGGATAAAGGAATGGTTAAGATCTTACCTTGGTAAGCACTGGATGGTAGAACTGAGAGGTAAAAACTAGACCATATAGAAATCTAGAAATATAGAAAATATCAAAAAGGGGATTGTATAGAAAAGCTAGATGTTGGATGGTGGAACATTGTATAGAACCCAAACCATATGGAAATCTAGGATTTCTGCAAAATGGGCCTTTTAGAAAATGTTGATTGTCGGATGGCCGTATGTGGAACCTTGACACAGAAAAACCATATGAATCCAAAGTGGCAAGGGAATTCCAAGAAGGATGGACATGTCATCCCATGTGGAGAACCACCTCTATAAAAACATAGAGGGTATCTCCACTTCCATGAGAATTCCCTATGAGGTTAATTCTTTCCCTTGATGGGAAAAGAGATGAACAACAATGCCATCAACTGGAGGGCATTTGATAATGATCAATAGATAATCCAGTTCCTTACTAAGGACATCACATTTTGAGATGATGTGATAAACAATGAATAACATTCAAAATAAATACAAGAGTGTCAATAAGGTATGCAAAATTTTAAATGCATTAAAATTCCTAGGTGTGTTCTGACATTAGAGAGGATGTTTGATTTACAACGTAAATTTAGAAAAGCATTCAATGTTAAGAGAAATATTTCTACAATGAGGTTTCAAATTGTAAATCTAGGTACTAAAGAAAACCCTAAGATTATTAATCTAGGTACTGGAGAAAACCCAAAGATTTGTAATCTAGGTGCTTGTTGTACATAATTAAAAAAAATAGTCTTATATCAAATTGTTTAAACAATAGAAACATGTTTTCACCTAGAAATATGAAGATCTAAGGACTTATGACATGGAAACTGTTCAACATGCAATCCCTATGAAGACAGACAAAAAACATTTTTAACAAAAGTTGAGAAAAATCATGCCAACCCTAGAACCTTTAATACAGAAAAAACTAAAATTACTAGATGCTAATATAATATTCCAAGTGTGTAATTATACTTGGGTAGTGAATTTAGTCCCAATGAGAAAGAAAACATGGGAGATGCAATTATGGATTTAAAAAAAATGAATAAAGACTTTGAAAATGACAACTACCTTGTTCCTCCATTGGAACAAATTATATAATTAGTCTTTGGATCTGAAATATTTTTTCTATATGGATTTTCAGGATATGATCAAGCCTTGGTTGCTAAATTAGATAGGATGAAAACTACATTTTGAATGAAATGGAGAAATTTTGCATATCGAAGAATGCTATTTAGACTAATAAATGTAGGTGCCACTTTCTAGAGAGACATGGACATCGTGTTTAGAGGTTTTATTAATCAAAGTGTTGTGGTTTACTTGGATGTTTCTATAGTTTATTCCAAGGAAAATATTATATCACCTTCAAGTACACCTTAAACAAATTTTGGATAGATGTAGAAAATATTGTATTTTTGTAAACCCCAAGACAAGTATTTTTGTTTTCATAGAAGGTAAGTTGTTGGGTCATGTATTTTTTAAAACTGGAATGTTAGTAGACCCATAATGTACAAAATAAGTTACTCAAATTTTACTTCCTTATGATAAAAAACAATGGAATATTTCTTTGGGAAAATCAATATTGTTCAAAGGTTTGTTTTTTACTTTGCTAAAATGGTTAAACCTTTGCAGAAAATGATCAAGAAATATGCATTCTTCAAATGGAATCATGATCCAAAAATCCTTAGATGTCAATTATTTCCTAAGTACACATTAAACATCCAACCAGATTCAAGATATGAAGATCGTTATGACTATTTTCAAAATATCATGTGAAAACGCTTACTTATCCATAAACTTCATGAACTAATACATATAAATTGTGGAAATATGAGAGATATCACAACAAAAAATAAAAGAACCAAGAAGACAAGAGTTGATAACAGAGTTCACCTCTCCTAGGCTACATCTCTGGGTCCCCTTTCAAACAGTTAGACTGCTCTTCATTAATATCAAATATGCTTATTTTACAATGATGAATTACAATAAAAAACTTGAAGACACCTTTTAATTCTACTGCTCAATCCCGGAAATAGAGGTTACCACTGAATTCCTCATGAAATTATGAGAAAAATGAGTATAAACTTTACTATTTTCTGAACAGATGCTCAAAGACCATATTTTCCATGCATAACGAGACTATGGGTCTCATACATGACAAACTATACTAAGACTTTCATACACAACATGTTTACACAAAACTGACATCACCATCAAATTCCTCTCAAAATTATGAGAAAATGAGTATAAACACTTTATACTTTCCTCAAAGGACTCAATAGCATGCAAAATGAGACAAATCCAAAATAGAAACACATCTTGCATGCAAAATGAGGAAAATTCTATCATGGCATGGAATTCTATGCAGACCCACTCTTGGAATGAATTCCAATGTTGTGCATAGGCTCAGTGCTAGGTTTAAATAGATAGGTTGGGTATAACTCTCGCCCGTAACCATTGGAAACCCATTGGGATTAAAATAAATATTTTGGCACTCGTGTTACCAACAAACCCAAAATTGGTGGTCTGTTGGACAAAGTTTTGGGTTGTTAGGGTGGAGGTCCCAGGGTCAAACTCGCAGGCCTCTCCCTTCCCCAACACCATGGAATATATATATATATATATATATATATATATATATATATATATATATATATATATGAATATGTTATAACAAATTTTTGGTTCCCACCGAATTATATGCAAATTCGACGTATAGCATATGGTGACAGGTTATATTATTATATAACCTATTCTATATAAACATATATTAAATGTTCCCAAAGTTTAATATGTGTATTGTTAAAACATATATAAACCATGGTGGGTGGGGGGGTGGACCCCCTTTTGTTTTACCAACATACGACCATTTAAAACATAAATAAAAACAATGCCATCATATGTTAAGTAACATCATGGTGGTGTAATGGTGAAGGCTTGGCACTTGCAGGGTAGAGGTCTCGGGTTCAAATCCATTCGAACCTCCAAATTTTTCATAACACAAACCAAACAAGGTCAATGGGACGTTGCCACATGTCAACCTCTCATTTGTCCACCAATGCAATAATTGCCACATGTCCATACTAGATTGGTCCACTTGTGTGCCACATGTCAAGAATGAGTAACATGTGGTAGCCTCTCATGTTGTCATGTCACCTTGATGATGTTAGGATGATGTCATCATGACATCTATATGGATGACACATGGCATTCTATGGGCTTGCCACATGGCACCCCCATTTTGCCTTTTGCCATTTTTTACCAAAACTTCAAATGACCATGAATTTTTCATACGATGTCAATTTGAGGTGATTCACACATTGTTGGAAAGCTATCATTAAGGTCTATGTAATGGAATCATTTTCAATAGAATTTGAGAATATCATTTTTTTAGCATTTTGGATCCTCCTGGATCAACTCAATAAGAAAAGGATGATTCCAAAAAATAAAATATACTATTACTTCTACTTTGGCTTTACGTGGTCCTAATTTTAGTAAAGAGTTTGTTTTATATAACTTTTCTTTTGACTACACAAAGAAATATGTGAATACCTGATTTCATTTATGAGCACATGTCTTCAAGGTGTTGAACTTAACTACCCAGTTGTTTATACACAAGCTTATGTTGTCTTTAAACTGTTAAACAATTTTAAACCTACATTCTAAAAGGTGATTGCACCACATCTTGTGGTAATGTCATTGTTTGTACAAAGGGAGAATAGTGAAAGTAGAGGAAACTAGATGAAAATTATCTGGGAATATGATCTTGAATTTAAACCACTTAATATAGTTTTTGGTCAAGGAATGTGCAAACTTGTAACTGAATCGCAAGATAATATCATTCAGAAGAAGAAGGAAAGGAAAATGAGATGTTTTTGTATGTTAATGATGTGTTGTATATTCTTATAGACATTGATTCATGGTATAACAAATTAAAATATTATCTACAATATGGATGATCTAGTTCTAGTTACTTCTATCCTAAGCAAGGAAAAGATTTAAGAATTAGATATGTTATGTACCAACTCATTACTAGTATTATTTTTCAATTTCATTTTTGATGGTGTGCTACTAAGATGTCTAGAGAAAGTTTATGCTGAAAAAGTCTTAAAAACATTTGCATGAAGGACATGCAGGGGGGACACTTTTCTAGTGACACTACAACTCATAAAATTTCAAGTGCCGGATATTACTAGCTCACACTTCTCAGGGACTCATACCCTTACAACCAGTTACTATTGATAGACCATTTGAACAGTGGGGATTGGATATCATTGCCAAAATTAATCCAAATTCTTCAAAAAGACACAAACACATATTTTCTTCCAAATATTAATTTACCTAATTGGTTGAAGCTAAACCATTGACAAGAGTTGTTGAAGTAATCATAATCCAATTTTTGGAGGAATGTCTAATCACTAGCTTTAATGTCCCTTCTGTATTGGTTTTGGATTGAGTTTTCCTTAGGGAAAGAAATTCTTATTCTAAATAATAATTTAATTTGTATTCTAAATAAAACCATCATTTAACGTGAGAGAAATTGGCATAAGGCTTTACCCAATGCCTTATAGGAAGATTGAGTCCCTCCAAAATTAGCCTTATGAACCTCTCCTTACTATTTGGTATATGGTAAAGAAGTTATCTTACCATCGAACATTTTCTTACCTTCTTTGTATTTATATTAATATTCAAAAGGACATATATCTTCAACCCTTCAATGTCAAATTGATACTATTTTGAAACTTAAGGAAGAAAGAGAAATGGCTAAGCAAATATTTTCCAATCACCCAAAAATAATCAAATATTTTCAAGTCACCCAAAAATAGTAAAGAGATGGTTTGATAAAAATAGATCAAGTGACAAAAACTTATAGGTAGGATAACTTGTGTTGAAAGGAAATATATTGACTAAGACTAAAGGTAATCACAACAAATTTCAATAGCTTTAGTTAGGTCCATTTTAAATAGATGAAAAGATAGATCTAGGCATGTATAAACTGCAAAACTTAGAAAGGGCATATGATTTCCTACCTTTTAATGGACAAGTTTTGAAGCACTACTCTAGTTAACTACCATTTGATAATTAGCTTACAAATATTGGATTTTAGGTTGCAAATGCATTTGGTAGATTTTGGTTTTAATTTGATTTGGATATAGATGGTACTTTTTGATGTTTTCTAGAAGTAAAATTCAATTTCACTTTTAGTTAGTTTTATGTATTTATTATTATTATTTTTAACCATCTTTTTAGTAAAGGATTTGCCTTGATGTACCTCATAATTTTGCACCTTTGACATGTCTAGTAAGCTCTCTAATTGTTGTTTACAAATAAATGGGAATATAAGTTTAATTCTTCAAGATTATTCATAATACTCAATTCAATGGTGGAGTTTAAACTTTTTTACTTGAATTATTTTTTTCTAAATTTTGGATACTCAAGTTGTTTGTAGAAAATTAGTTACTTGGAAAGTTTTCATCCATTTAAAACACATTTTAATAGAATCGAAGAATGGAATAAATAAGATATCCATAGAACATTAACTATAACAAGTGTTGTGTGGCAACTTAGTCCCTTCCAAGTAGATTTGGGAATGGATATGATAGTTGGCAGCTTATAATTATTCATGATGATGACTTTTGGAAGATGGGGAGAGACAAGGAATATTGTTAAAATAACAGAAATTAACAGTATGGTAAGTAAAGGGTAATTAGAATAGATCTTTAAAAAATATTAAAAAGTTATGTTCAATTGTTTTTTAGAAATGAAATGATAAGAAAATTGTAAATATTAAAAACTATATTGAAATTACATTGAATAGTAATTTAAGATATAACTTATATCTTACATTACAATTATTGAAAAATAATCTACCCAGGAATAGATGGCAGGAACAAAGCAATTAGTATGAAATGGAATCTTCCCATAAAGTAATATCTAACGTAACATATGAAGAAGATATCTGATAATATAATCTGACATAAATCGTGGTTTAATGTGTTTTAATGGGAGATGTTCTTGAGGAATTTGCTTGTTAATTAGTAATCAAAGCATAATTAATCTGCATTGGGAAGGGCGCAAAGGTGGCGGAGATGGAAGTGAGAAATAAATGGTTTGAAACTTTTAAATCTTGTGAGTTCGAGGAATGCGGGGTGGAATTGTAAATCACGGAAGTTTTGGGTGCAAGATGTATATCATGGAACACGGGGAATGAGAGTTCGATAACACCAACCCGGGAACCCATGGCTATAAAATTGGCTAAGTATGGAAAGGAAGGGTGGTCGGTCGGACTCCCTTAAATCATGGTTTAATGTGTATTAATGGGAGATGTCCTGGAGTTTTTTGTGTAAATTGTAGTTTAATGGGTTTTAATGGGACATGTCCTCGAGGTTTTCACTTAGTAATGCCAATCCTTTCGAACTTGTGTGGTGAGTTGTCACTAAGAAAAGGATAATTAATGTGCATTGGAAAGGGCACGAAGGTGACGGGGATGGAAGGGAGTGATAAATGATTTGAAACTTTTTGTGAACTTGGGTAGAGTGAAGCTTGCGAGTTCGAGTGTGGGGTGGAATTGTAGAGTATGAAATTTTTGGGTGCAAGATGTATATCACAGAACACAGGGAGTGAGAGTTTGATAGCACCAAGTTGAGAAACCATGGCCATAAAATTGCCTAAGTATGGAAAGGAAGGGAAGTCAGTCGGGCTCCCGTAAATCATGGTTTAATGCGTATTAATGGGAGATGTCCTTGATTTTTTCGCTTATTAATGCAAATTTTTTCGAACATGTGGGTTGAGTTGTCACTAGTAAAAGCATAATCAATGTGCATTGGGAAGGGCACGAATGTAGCGGGGATGGAAGGGAGTGATAAATTATTTGAAACATTTGTGAACCTAGGTAGAGTGAAGCTTGTGAGCTGGAGGAATTGTAGACCACGAAAGTTTTTGGTGCAAGATGTATATCACAGAATTGTAGATGACGAAAGTTTTGGGTGAAAGATTTATAATAGCGCCAACCCAGGGACCGACGGCCATAAAGTTGGCCAAGTATGGAATTGTAGATCGTGGAAGTTTTGGGTGCAAGATGAATATCACAGAACACAGGGAATGAGAGTCGAGACCTCGTGGTGAGATAATTGGCTAAGTGTTGAAAGGGACGACAGTCGGTCGAGCTCATGATTTGATGATATAGATGGAGATGAGGATCTGGTAGTCCTCTAACTGAGGAACCCACGACCAATCCAGGAGCTCGAGAAAGTTAGTTTCAAGTTTAAAGAGATTTTGTTTATATTTATTTAAAATGTGTTCATATTAATGTATCTTAATAGATTATTTGTGGTCCAAATGTAAGCCATCTTCCAATTTGTGGAGGAATTGTAGACCATGGAAGTTTTCGGTGCAAGATGTATATCATGGAACACAGGGAATGAAAGTTCGCTTGCGCTAACTCGGGAACCGACAACCATAGAATTGGCTAGGTATGAAAAGCAACGATGGTCAGTCGGACTCTCGTAAATCATGGTTGAATGTGTTTTTTTCTTATTAATACAAAAACCGAACCTATGTGTTGATTTGTCGCTAGTAAAAGCATAATGAATGTGCATTGGGAAGGGCAGGAATGTGGCGGGGATTGAAGAGAGCAATAAATGGTTTGAAAATTTTGTGAACCCGGGTATAGTGAAGCTTGCGAATTCCAGGAGTTTGGGGTCAAATTGAAAATCATGGAAGTGTTGGGTGAAAAATGTATATCATGGAAGTGTTGGGTGCAAGATGTATATCATAGAACACGGGGCATAAGAATTCGATAGTGCTAAGTCGAGACCCCTCGGTGAAATAATTGGCGAAGTGTTGAAAGGGATAGTGGTTGATTGGGCTCATGATGTGACGATATAGATGGAGATGAGGATCTAGCAGTCCACTAACGCGGGAACCTGCGACCAATCCAGGAGCTCGAGAAAGTCAAGTTTAAGTTTAAAGAATTTTGTTTATATTTATTTAAAATGTATTCATATTAATGTATATTAATATATTATTTTTGGTCCAAATGTAAACCATGTTCCAATTTTAAGGGTGTTTTTGGCTCGCAAATTTTGCTTAAACCCATAAGCAATAGAAAAAAAATATATGACTTAACATTTTTTATATGGAAGCATATTCTAAAATATAGGAAGTTGCAATATATGAACAATATTAAAAAGGAACATGACCCCAACATGTACAGGGAAATGAGTTAATTTTAAAAAGAAATACAAAATTCAAAAAACAACACCAAACATTGAACATCACCATAGAACAACCTCAAATATTTTATATTCAGATAAACTAGGTTACAAAATACATTTGAGAATATTTCACAAAATAGTTGTCTTGGAATTTGTAAAACAAATATATAGTTCAGTACATATTCTGTAATATATAAATGTGTTTTCCATAATGATTGGGATTGGGGCTCCCATGGACTAAAAAGAAAAGATGTACAAGAATCAAGCTTGTAGTAAGAAGAATTTTGGTGATGGAAAACAACAAGACCTGGTAAGAAGAAAGAGAAAATTGTCAGTCCTCAGTTAAAGCTTTGTATTTAAAGAGATAGAGTAACTAGATGAAGACATCGGCAAATACAAAAGAATGTGATCAGTATCAACTTACTATGATGGTGTCACATGCCTTTTCATTTTCTCGCTAATGTCCTTTTATGGATTTCCTCGACGGTTATGGGAACCGTGTGAAGCATCCTTTTCCCTTCATTGGTAATCTTGTCGACATCCTTTTTGAACCACTCTTTGATGTAGCTCCTCATGGGTGCTACGTTGATTTCATGGAATATTTTTATATTGAATAATTCACTTTCCAAGTCCCTTAGATCAATAGAGATGTTGTTCAATGCTTCTTGAATATCTTGGTTTTTAATCGAATAACCGACTAGCTAGTTTTTCACGTCATCTTCACCATATTCAAGAATGCCATAGAAATTTTCAAATGACAGTCTTTTATAGATATGAACTTGATGATCAAATGCTTTCTTGGTTAAAAACAATGAATTGAATATCAATTTCAGGTCTTGGAATTCATTGGTGCTTCCAGATAGACCTATCTCAATTATCTTCTTAAATAGTTTGTCTCTTCTAGATATGGCCTGGCTACATGCTCGAACGATACCATTCATATTTTTTACCTTTTATTTCCAGCATGCGTTTAGTTGGTCTATTCGGTCTGGGGAAGGGAGATCCTCCTCTCTTCTTATGAATTATGTCATACCAATAAATTTAACACCAAATGGTACAAATACATTGAGGTAGAAACCTTGCTCGTTCTTGATATCTTCGTGCATATACTCATGAAAATCATGCGCTCTTGTTCCAAAAGAGACCATACTTTTTGACATCTCCCAAGCTTCTATTATTAATTCCATTATTCTATTTATATTCTTTTCCACGTAGCCTCGGGATGATGTGAGAAGGCTTGTTGATCCTTTTAAATTTACCACTACTGCGATGGGCCTGATCATTGCCAAAGGAGTAGCAAACAGTGGAAGAGGCATTACAGCTCCCTCCAATTCTTTGATTCGCTCCTTTAACATGATGTTCTCTGCTTCAAGGCCACTAATCGAGTTTTCTAGAGCATATCCAGTTTCTCAGTGTATCTGGGAGATATGGGAAGGATGCATGTTCCATAGGTTCATATCTGAATGATATTTCCCTTTCTTATTCTTTACATCTCTCTTTTCAATAACCAATTTTTTGGCTTCGTTGTCAAAAACAACGCTCTGAAATGCAAAAGACTCTTCTTCGTCCAAGGTATCAGTCCCAATTATTTCCATCTCAAGATTATGCAGAGCAGTGCTCTCTAGCTGGTCGTCATCGAGGAACATTTTGTCAATGTCAATTTCTAGTTCCATATCTTCGAGGGAGAGATCGTGGATATCAATTTCTCCCCTCGGTCCCTTTTGTTCTTGCACTATTGTTTTCCCTTTTTTGCTCGCAAAAATTTTGTGAGAACTTTCAATTTTTCCATAGGGAGGGTTCTTATCTCCTCCTTCGCCTAAAGAACTGTGTGTGACTTTCTTTCTTGGGTAGGTCATTGGAGTACTGCTCCGAGATGTTGTAATATTGGGTGTGAAGGTTAGGTTTGGGCACTTTTCTCACCCGGGCCTTTTCATTTCTGATTGTACAAATCATTGATGTTGAGTATTGTCTCGAGGTTTTTGGTGTCACGAGAAGGAATTCCTGAGGCATTATCTTCATCTTCATTAAGGATAGTGTCAGTGAAATAATTTTTCAAACTGACAGTCAATAGGTGTTCTACAAAAATACCATCAGGGTCGAACCCTTTTATTTTTTCAACACATTTCAAATTGAAGTTGTGGAAGTGGCCCATGAAACCATCAATCTTGTTCATATTCCTAACCATGAAATCCCCGACTTTCCAAGGCAGAGAGATGAATTGAATTTTTCTCTTTTCATGGAAAAAATGCAACCAGTAGGTGTACTCCCTTTCTATTTCAGCAAAAATCATTGTACCAGATATGTGACATGGAAGGAAGTAAGGATTTTGTTTGGACCCAAAAATCCTTATAACATTATAGTTCTCCATTTCTTCTAGTGTTCCCTTCCTATCCAGAAACTTGGTCACCTAGTCAGAAAATCGGGGAAAATACTTTCAAAATATCAATGCTTTAAAAATTAAAACAAAATCATTAAAGACTTCATAAAAATGTTGGGAGGCATCTTGTATCTATAATATCTTGTACCAGAAGGTTACTGGGTCAAATTCACAATTTACCTTCTTACACATAGATAATACATGGAATGGAAAGCAATTCGCCACCACGAAAATTAAATAAGATGACATAAAGAATTTCTTCTTCCTTGTGTATTGCAATAACTAGGAAGAGATTTCAATGAAAATCAACTTGCCCCAATGGAAGATGGCATGTTCCTTCACCATAAAATATAAAATATACAGAATCATCCGAAAGATGTTGGATGTACTTTCTTGTCCCGTTATCCTCGTGAAAAGACATGTAATTTCTTGGAAAGGGTTTTTAAATGCACTAACCTGTAATATGTTCATGTCCCCGAGACTGGCCACTAGGTTCTATAAGAACTTTAGAAAGATGTCCAACTCATTATCATGCTTCTTTAAGAAATCTCTGCAATTCTCTCCCTTGAAAGTAGGCATTCAATCGAGAAGTATTAACATCTTTCGAAATACTTGAGGTGATAGGGAGACTCAGAAATGGTCCCACAACTAGATAATCCATTCGTTCGGAATATAGTTTTCGGTGTAGCAGGTGACCAACTCCTTACAGCCAAAAATTTTGGGGACACAACCTACTCGTGCAATTCCAGATGTCTAGATTACTTCCTTCTGGCCAGAATGGGAGGAGTAGTAGTCATCAGCTCTGGACCACTAAAAAATATAGTCCTCGTGCCTGAAAATATTCAGGGTATCTCCATGGAAATATTGTCGAATTGCAGCCATAAGGTGATGAGAACGTTCCTTTTCTCCTGATAGTATTTAAAATGAATGTTGGAGCATGATAATATAATCTCCCGTAAATCTTGGTTCAATGCATTTTAATGGGATATGTCCTCGACATTTCCCCCTATTAATGCCAATATTTTTAATGTGTCCAGTGAGTTGTCACTAATAAAGGCATAATTAATGTGCATTGGGAAGCGTACGAAGATGGCGGGGATGGACGGGAGAGAAAAATGCTTCGAAACTTTTGTGAACCTAGGAGCTCGGGAACCCACGAATCTGTGACAACACGAGGCAAAGAATCAACTAAGTATGGAAAGGTGAGGTATAATGCCTTAAAAAAACTAAAGTAAATAATAATTTTTCCGTGCTCAAGATCCACACACACAAAAAAAAAAAAACAGATGCCATAATATTGACCTCTTCCAATTCGGTAATAGGGAGGTTTAGTTGATGGATCCAAATATCGGTCACTTTAGGTGACTGGGGTGCATGTGGGGTGCATGTGAGAAAAGATAATGTTTTGATGAATATTTGTTTATATTGCTACATGTGACAGTAATTGTGTGATGGTATTTAGAATGAACACTAGAGGATGGTAATATAATCTTCCGTAAATCTTGGTTTAATGCATTTTAATGGGAGATGTCCTCGAGCTTTTTTCTCATTAATGTCAATCTTTTTGAACCTATGTGGTGAATTGTCACTAATAAAAGCATAATCAATTTGCATTGGGAAAGTGTGTGAAGGTGACAGGGAAATCAACTAAGTATGAAAAGGTGGGGTGGTCAGATAGACGCAGACACACTCATCGTAGGTAGAGTGAAGCTTGTGAGTTCGAAGACTCCGGGGCTGAATTTTAGATAACATAAGTTTTGGGTGCAATATGTATATCATGGAATAGGGGGCATGAGAGTTCGATAGAGCCAATTCGAGAACTAGCGATCAGAAACATTAACCATGGGAAAAACATTTTTAGCTATGTAATATACCTGGAGCTTGACAAAATCAGGTTTAAGTTAAAAGATAATTTGTTTATTTTTACTTAAACATTGTTCCTATTATTTTATTTTATTAGTATTTTTTTTGGCCCAAATCCAAACCATGTTCAAATTTGAAGGGTGGATTAACATTTTCATATGCAAGCATACTCTCAAATATGCCAAGTTGTAATATATGAACAATACTAAAGAGGGGCATCATGTCAACACCTTTGTAGATGACAGTGGGATAGCACAATATTTCATTCTTTCTATGATGATGCCTTCAAAAAACTAAAATAACCAACAATTTTTTGCCAATTCAAGATTGACACAAAAAAACTCATCAGATTCCATAATATTCTCCCATTAATGCATTTTAATGGGAGATGTCCTCGAGCTTTCCACTTATTAATGCCAATCTTTTCGAACATCTGTGGTGATATGTCACTAGTAAAATCATAATTAATGTGCATTGGGAAGGGGAAAAGGTGGCGGGGGTGGAGGGGAGCGAAAAATTATTTGATATTTTTGTGAACCTGGGAGTCCGTGAACCCATGAAACTTTGAAGAATCGACTAAGTATGGAAAGGTGGGGTGGTCAGAAGGAGTCATCGTAGGTAGAGTGAGGCTTGCGAATTCGAGTAGTGTGTGGTTGAATTGTATATCACCCAAGTTTTGGGTGCAAGACGTATACTCTGAACACGGGGCATGAGAGTTCGATAACACCTACCCGAGAACCCACGTCCATAAAATTGGCTAAGTAAGGAAATGAATGGCAGTCAGTCAGACTCGTGATGTCAAGATATAGATGGATATAGAATTTATTAGTCTGCCACCCGGGAACTCATGAGCATAGAAATGAGACTAAGTATAGAAGAGGAAAAATAAAGGGAGAAAAGAACTTTATGCCTCACACAACAACACTTAGTCTGATAATTATCAAGCGATATAAATACATCAACTATGGGAAAAAAATTCCCAGCCATGAAATATAGTTGGAGCTCAATAGACCTTGGTTGAAGTCCAAAGAGATGTTGTTTATATCTATTTCAACAAGCTTGTAGGTAGAGCAAGGCTTGTGAATTCGATAAGTCCGGGGTCGAATTGTAGATCACCAAAGTTTTGGCTGCAAGATGTATACCCCAAACACGGGGCATGAGAATTCAATAGGGCCTAGTTGGGAACCTGCGGGCATAAAATTGGCTAAGTATGGAAATGAACAGCGGTCGTTCGGACTCATGATGTGAAGATATAGATGGATATAACATTTCTGAATCCATAACCTCTGGAACCTGTGAGCATAGATATGTGACTAGGTATAGAACCAGAAACAGATAATAGAGGGGAATAAGAAAAGGGAAAAATGGGCAAGTATAGAAGAGGAAAAAGAAAGGGAGAAAAGAACTTTATGCATCAAACAACAACACTTGGTATTAATTATGGAATGGCAGGGTGGTTAGACAGAGTTATCATAGGTGGAGTGCAAGATACCAGATATATAAAATATGCAGAACAGAAATAGAATGCTAGTAATGGCAGAATAACAGTAAAATATCCATCATAATCTTCACAATACACAGAAATGATATACGAAATAGCAACAGAAAAGCACTTTGATTCAGAAACCAATGTTCACAAGCCTCTTCGAGGGGGCAACCTCCAATTGAGCAGAGCTCTGTTACAATAATCTCCAAGCTAGGGTTTTCATACCCTCGACCCTTATTTATACTAAATATGTCTATTAAGAGAAGCATCTAGAGGAAGATCCTTCTAGAAGCGGA
>ML778020.1:1198471-1286865 GCA_009831015.1 Picea engelmannii | reverse complement strand
TCAGCAACCTGTAGATGTCCCTACTGTCAGAAACTGGCCTCCACGTCCTGCAAAAAGACCCCTGCTGCCTATCAAAATCCTTACTGCCCGCCTTTCCTGCAAATCACCGCTAGAAAAGGGCATCAACCCCTTCTTAAGACCATGGGTCCAAAACCATTCAACGCTCACCTTTTTTTGGTTTACTCCATGGCACTCTTATAATCTTCGACTAGGGTTTTAGGTCTCGGTATAAAGAACCAATAATGCGAAGGGAAAATTGGGTCCCTCATCAAATTTGAATTAAACTTACACGCCCATTTTTAAATCGGGTTTCGGAATTCCTTATGTAATGGTTTCTTTGCCTCTTGAGTTCGCGATTTTCTGATCCCCGACTTCCTTCGTGCTCCTAACACGTGTCCCACCGAATGGACGGTTCAGATTCCGCATCGGGGTTTCCTCCCTGATCCTTTGTTCACGGGAATACCGATTTGCCGATTCCCGATACGCTGGTCCTTCGACGCGCCTTTGACCTGCCACCTGTCCTCCAGGGTGGCCCACACGCTATCTGCCTTATCGGGAAATCACATATCGTTATTTCGCGATGTCTGATGCACTTGTTCACGGGACTCACGAAACTCTGATTCTCGATTCTCCAATGAAGCACCTACCACCTGTCCTCCAAAATGGACGGTCTCGATTATGTTGGGATTTCAGGATTTTTAATGTCCCGGTTCACACGACCTTGAGAACTCCGATCTCCCGATGGCTTATCTTCCTCGCAGCTTCTGCAGATCTGACGGCTGTCGGTGACCCTCTTCATCGATCATACGCACCCATCCAAAACTCAACCATACACTGATTTTCTTACATGAAAACTCTCTTTCTTCCTTTGCCTCAGCCTTTGCCATCAATGACAATATTTCCAACAATCTCCCCCTTTTTCATTGATGGTAATACTCTACCTCTTGTCTTTTTCCTCCCCCTTTGACATCAATGGCAAGGAGTGGACAATACCATGCTCCCCCTGAGATCGTGTTGCATCATCATAATGATCCTTTTCAGATGACCAAGGCGCCCCTGTAGTCAAAGCATTTAGAGATGCTTATTAGCATAGTACAACCAATTGAGGCTTTTGTACTTAGGTAGACCTGATCCTCTGCATGGCAGAGACTACTCCCAATGTTTGGTGGAGATATTTGAACGCTTCCCTAGGTAGAGGTTTGGTAAATATATCAGCAACTTGTTCTTTGGAGGAAACATATTCCAATTTCACCTTTTGCTCAAGAACTTGTTCTCGTAAGAAGTGATATTTGATGGGAATGTGCTTGGTCTTGGAATGCATGACATGATTCTTTGAGATACTGATGGCACTTGTATTATCACACATAATAGAGACAGGGGTTGAACATTTGATTTGAAAGTCTTGAAGGGTTTGCATCATCCAAAGAAGTTGAGTGCAACATGATGTTGCAGCCACATATTCTGCTTCTATTGTAGATAAGGCAATGGAACTTTGTTTCTTGCTGAACCAGGATACTAACCGGGGCCCCATGTAGAATGCACCACCACTAGTGCTTTTGCGATCATCAACACTTCCAACCCAATCTGCATCAGTGTATGCATGAAGAGTAAGATCAGCATTCTTTGGATACCATAGTCCAAAATCTTGAGTTCCTTGTAGATATTTGAATATTCTTTTCACATCCTGAAGGTGAGACTCTCTTGGATTGGCTTGAAATCGTCCAACAATCCCAACTGCAAGCATAATGTTTGGTCTTGTCCCAGTGAGATACAGTAGACTTCCTATCATAGATTTGTATTATGGCTGATTCACTGTGGGAGAATCATCATTAGAACTGAGATTACATCCAGTTATCATTGGTGTACTTACAGGTTTGCAATCTTCCATGCCATACTTCTTGAGAATTTGCTTAAGGTATTTTGTTTGTGATAGGAAAATGCCATATGTTGCTTGTTGGACTTGTAATCCAAGAAAGAATGTTAGTTCCCCAAGTAAAGACATTTCAAATTCTTGTTGCATATCAGAAGCAAATTTCTGACTCATAGAGTCTTCATTACTTCCATAAATGATATCATCAACATATACAACTACAATTAGTAGTTTGTCATTTTTAGTTTTTGTGTATAAGTTGCTATCAGCAGATCCTTTTGAGAATCCTTGTTGACGGAGATATTTGTCAAGACGAGAGTACCATTCCCTTGGAGCTTGTTTGAGACCATAGAGAGCCTTTTTAAGTCTACAAACAAGTTTTTCATCATTTCCAAATATGAATCCTTCTAGTTGTTCTATATAAACTTCTTCTTCCAGATCACCATTGAGAAAAGCAGATTTAACATCCATTTGATGAACTTTGATTTGTTGGAAGCTTGAAAAGGAAAGAAACATTCTTATGGCTTCAAGCCTAGCTACAGGAGAAAAGGTTTTTTCAAAGTCTATACCTTCTTGCTGAGCATACCCCTTGCAAACAAGTCTAGCTTTATTTCTTATAACCTCCCCATTCTCATTTAGCTTGTTTTTGAATATCCATTTTGTTCCAATGACATTTTTGTCATGGGGGTCTTGGTACTAATTCCCAAGTGTGATTCTTTTCGATTTGATCAAGTTCTTCATTCATGGCTTGAATCCAACATTCGTCTTTGCTAGCTTGATTGATATTGTGAGGTTCAATAGTGGATAGAAATGCCAGATAGTTAGAAGATCCTACAAGAGTCCTTCTTGTTTGTATACCTGATCCCTTATCTCCCAAAATTTGAGATTATGAATGATTCTTTTGAACATATCTGGATGGAGCCTTTTCAGATACATCCTCTTCGGGTTCTTCATTGGGTTCACTATCTATATCATTCCTATTTGATGTAGAATGATGTATGTCATCATCTTCCTCAACAGTTGTTTGTTTTTCTTCTCTTGGAGCTGCAGGAGACTCATTAATAACAACATCAATACATTCAAAAATCTTCTGAATCCTTTTATTGTAACATTTATATGCTTTACTCCTAGAGGAGTAAGCAAGAAAAATTCCTTCATCTGCTCTTGGTTCAAATTTGCCAAGTTTTTCATCATTATTTTTGATAAAGCATTTGCTTCCAAAGACTCTAAAATGTTTTACAGTGGGAGGTTTTCCATACCATAGTTCATAAGGAGTTTTATCACTGTTTACACGAACATGTGTTTTATTGAGAATATTTGCTGGTGTATGTGTTGCTTCTCCCCAAAATGTATCAGGTGTTCTAGAATCATCAAGCATAATGTGGGGGGGGGTGAATCAGTATTTTGAGCAATCAATTGATTTTCTCTTTTCTTTCACTAAAAACCTTAGGTTACTTTGTAGAGACCAGCTATTGTATAGTCTTAAGAAAACATGAGTGCATTCAGAGATCTTATTATGAATTTCTTCACTCATTAGATGTCTATTAAGCAGTAATTCAGTGCAGTAAATAACAAATAAACCAACGCACATGAGTAAGACACATGAACACCAGGATTTAAGGTGGAAACCCAAATCGGGAGAAAACCATCGTTGTCGTTGTCTATGTCTTCAATAATTATTATTAAGAAAATGTTTTACAACATTGTACTAGTGCAGACTCTTACTAGTACGCAGGCTTCTGCCTGCAGAAGGCTCCAACCTTCTCTCGTTTACCAGCCTATCCTGGAAGGGAGCTTCAACCCCCTGAAGATAGTACCAGTTTTCTACTGGTAGGATGCTTCTATTGAAGGCCTTAACCCTCAGACTCGCTGCTAACCACGTTTCATCAATTTTCACATTGGATCAAGTAGTTTCAACCCCAGATTCACATGTGTTCTATGCGCTGGCCATCATCTTCTTTTAGAAGAGACAGTTCTGACATCTTATTAGGACTTGTATCCCGGAATCATATTAATGCACAATTTCTAGTGGCAATGACAACAACTGCAATTATCTCTAAAGGAAACACAGATCTACTGACTGCAAGGCAGCTACAAAAGTCTCCTAAACACATATTAAATAAGAAAATAAACCTGGAGATGATGCCTCCGCTCTTCTAGTTGCTAAACCCACTACAGAGAACTCTATGTCAATGTAGATCTGCCACCCCAACTGCCACAATGAGGTTCCTCCCTCCTCAAACCTTCTGTACAGCCTGCACAAATGACCTCAGCAACCTGTAGATGTCCCTACTGTCAGAAACTAGCCTCCACGTCCTGCAAAAAGACCCATGCTGCCTATCAAAATCCTTACCGCCCGCATTTTTTGCAGATCACCGCTAGAAAAGGGCATCGACCCCTTCTTAATACCATGGGTCCAAAACCATTCAACGCTCACCTTTTTTTGGTTTACTCCACGGTGCTCTTATAATCTTCGACTAGGGTTTTAGGTCTCGGTATAAAGAACCAATAATGTGAAGGGAAAATCGGGTCCCTATTGCTCGGGTCCCTCATCAAATTTGAATTAAACTTACGCGCCCATTTTTAAATTGGGTTTTGGCATTCCTTATGTAATGATTTCTTTGCCTCTTGAGTTCGCGATTTTCCAATCCCCAACTTCCTCTGTGCTCCTGACATGCTTCCCACTTAATGGATGGTTCATATTCCACGTCGGGGTTTCCTCCTCGATCCTTTGTTCACGGGAATACCGATTTGTCAATTCCCGATATGTTGGTCCTCTGACGGGCCTTTGACCTGCCACGTGTCCTCCAGGGTGGCCCACATGCTATCTGCCTTATCGGGAAATCGCATATCATGATTTCGCGATGTCTGATGCACTTGTTCACGGGACTCACGAAACTTCGATTCCCGATTCTCCGATGAAGCACCTGCCACCTGTCCTCCCAAATGGACGGTCCCAATTATATCGGGATTTCGGGATTTTTAATGTCCCAATTCGCACGACCTTGAGAACTCTGATCTCCCGATGGATTATCTTCCTCACAACTTTTGCAGATCTGACGGCTGTCGGAAACCCTCTTCAGTGATCATACGTGCCCATCCAAAACTCAACCATACATTGATTTTCTTACATGAAAACTCTCTTTCTTCCTTTGCCTCAGCCTTTGCCATCAATGACAATATTTCCAACAGTAGGGGTGATACCGACTGCATATAAGAACCATTTAGGGAGTTCATTGGGTTGATGGTCAAGTGGGGCCAACAAACGAAATTTGATCAATAGTCACCATTCTTCCATCATGCGGGAAAGATATCACACGAAAAAAAGTGGACACAATAGCTTTCATGACATAGAAATAATCTACCCCAAGGAGTAAATCGAAATCCAAGGGGTCTTGTACTACCATAACATCAATAAAGATATTTTTCCCTCCCAAAGTGACGGTAAACTAAGGAAGGATCCCTAAAGGGTGACCGGTTCTTCTGTTAAAAGCGAAGAGAGTCTGGGTAACCAACACAAGCTGAGGATAACCCAAAAATTTCCAAGCAATAGAGGACAAAATACTAACGGACGAACCTTCATCTATCAGCGCATGAGGAACATCCTGACCACAAACCTATACTATAATATTGAAAGGAATGTGAGAGGGGAGATGAGGTCTAGTTAGTGCACCCCAATAAAAAAGAATGGCCTCATTACTTGGATGGGTTTTCGCAGGAGAAGGAGGAATTCCCCCCAGCACGGTAGATCATGTATCAACAAGAAAAATGTGGGTAGAATCAGGTTTACTCTCTAGCGGGAGAGTCGGATCGATGGATAACAACATCAAATTGATCACTTGGGTTTCATTCTCCAAGAGGAGAATGGGGTTGACAGGTGGAAATGGATCGACCGCTTGGATTGCACTCTCTAACGGGAGACTAGAATTCACCGAATATGTGATCGGATCAACCACTTTGTCAACTGGTTCAACTAAGGACGTGACCAGATTGGTGACCTGATGAACCAGACTGACCAATGAAGGGACTAGAGCAACCACTTTGGCACTCGTCAGAGGAGGAGTGGGATTGACCATGTTGGCACTCTTCAGATGAAGGGTGGGACTGATCAATGACCGGACTAGATCAGTCACTTGGGTTTCACTTTTCAGATGAAAAGTGGGGTTGATCAATGATGGGACTGGATCAGCTACTTTGGTTAGTGGTTCAATCGAGGATGAAACTAGATTGACCACCTGATCAACCAGATTGACCAGGGATGGAACTGGATTGACCATTCCATCAACGAACGATGGGTTGGGGGAAATATTACGATAACTAGTTGGAAATTGAATCTTTTCCAAAAGATAAGAAGCCTCGTCCATACGAGGACAAAGGTGAGAATAATGATCACCTTCACATAACATACAAGGAAATTTGACAGTTGTCTTCTTCTTACCAACTTTAATGTCACTAGTTGATGGGGTGTCACGAGCATGTCTAGCAAGGGCTGATGACATGGAGGACCACACTTCTAAGACCTTGGGAATACTAGGGAAATCCCTCAGAAAGTGGTCACCCTTACAAATATTGCAAGGTAATTTGGGTTTCGGATTCTTTGTTGTAGTCTTATTGACCTCACCAACACTCCCAATATGATTAACAGTATCTGGTTGCTTGGATCCAACATCTGATGTAGTTAGAGGCTTGGTCCCTTTCTAGTTATTCTTCTTCTCTTTTCGATCTTCATCTTCTTATCAACTTGGATACTCACTTTAGAGATTTCACTAGGCGAAGAAGGAGAAATGGAAGGAGACCCGACGGGCTTAGAAGGAGAAAGGTCGACATGAGGTTGATGTGTGGGTGGTGTGCTTACATCTGAAGCACCTACATTCGAGATCACTGAAGTGGAAAACAACCATACCGGTAACCCAATTGTTAGACCTGGAAGGCTCAAAGTAGAGATGTAAGGAGGACCAACATTTCCGTAATAAGGAAAATCAAAGGGCTCCCCTGGAAAAGGGTTTCCTTCATTGGTCATTCAAGGAACTGACGCCATAAAAATAAAGATCCAACCTAGATTTTTCTAGGGAGAACAAACATCACACACTAAAAAACTAGTAAGCAAGCAAACAAACAAAACCTTATGACAATGAGCACACTAGTTGGTGATGAAATCCAACATCATGGGAACAAAGTAAGGGGCTGAGATAGAGCGGGTGGAAAAGTTACGTTGACGACCTACTTAACGCACTTACACCCTAGTGCAAGCTCCCACACATAATTGTGGGTATACCCTCCAAGGAGCTTGAGTGAGTCTGGCCAACATCTATTCCAGGTGCTACGAAGACTTGCCCCTCCATAGTCACCTTGTGTAAAGACCCTAAAGAGATAGGCCACTAAGGTTACCAACTACAACAGTGATGCCTGGGGAAATAGTTGACAGTCTGATCCACGCGCAAGGGAAGGGTATCTAGCCATAAATCAACTTGAAAGGATTCCACTCATCATTGTGGGTATACCTTCAAGAGACCCCCATAATACATGTAATCTCCACACCAAGACCAACAAAGCAGGGTGAGTAACTCTGCAAGTCTCAATGTGACCTCAAGTTTGACCCTTGTGTGAGAAGGGCTTCCCGGGACAAAATGTAGCAATTGGATTTCACCGCTCCCTAACACAATATCCTATGTTTGTTTGCATCTTTCAAAAGTTATCTTTCACACCTATTCCAAATCCCTACAATTAATCTAATGTAGGTTTGCTACCAGAAAATGTAAAAATGTCTAATCAATTTTAGTTTAGCACTTGATTTTTAAGGTTGTTGTTACTCAAAAGGAAAATGGCATGGATAATATGGTTTTTTGACTGACTCAAAAGTTATGCAAAGATATGAATATGCAATCTTTTCATTTCGATGAAATCTATGCTACGAGAAGGAGAAAACATTCATCATTCCAGATGCACAATGTCCCAAAAAAGCCAAAAACCATGCAATTCTGCTACTTCAAATGCAAGCTAGTTTCACTACCCAAAAGAAAAAAATTCATTTATCTTCTTTGTTTTATTATTAAATATACATAAATTAAATACAAAATTGTCAATGCTCCACTACTTTCAATCAGGAGAAAGAGTTGTATGAAGATGCAAAAGACACGAAGCAAAAGGGCTACAAACAAGGCATGCACTCAAGGTAGTGAGGTGTGAAATAAAACAAGTAGAAACTTGTTATAATAAGCAAGAACTCCATTAAGGATTCTACAACCAATCAATCATTCAAAATATACAATAAAATGTAGAGAAGAATGCAAGAAATGATAGGGAGAAAGAGAAATCACTCAAAACTGTCCTGTCAAAAAAGAAGCTAGAAAAGGCAATTTCACATTTTTGAAAAAGTTTTCAAAATCCAATCAAGACAATAGGAAGTGATAAGCATAAAAAACTATCAAAAACCAATACAAATAACTTCACAAACCAACCACAGACTCTGGGTAAAGATCTCTGCAAAACAGGTTGCAAAAGACTGAGCAAAAGAAGGCAAAAACTCCAAAAAAGAGACTAGCACTCCCTAACACAAGGGTACAGAGTGTTGAAAGTATCCCTAAAACATTTTAGGGGAGTGATATAAATTTGGTGTGGCCTAGGGGGGGGGTGCTAGTCCTCCTAGAAAAAAAAAAAAAAAAGAGCAAAAAATTGCAAAAAAACTCACCCATAATGCATGAAAATTGGTGAAATTGCTAGTGAAGGTAGGAGAAGGTTAATGGATGATGAAAAACTAGGAATTGCTTGGTAAAATGATGTCAAAGATAAAATGTAACAGAGCATAGATCCATGAATTCCTTACGACAACATTCATTTAATCAGATAAGTGAGAAAGCAGTGGATCGACTCTAAATCTCAGGGAAGAAGAGTGACTGAAAGCAAGTAAAATGGTTGGAGGCTAAAAAGGACACACTAATATAGAATTAACCCTGAGCATATGAATCAGCAAAAAGAAGACTGAGAAATCAACTCCCAAGAAGATTTTTTCAGGAAAAAGAGGCAGCGCTCTGGTGTCAAGAGTAACAGAGCATTGCAATGCTCTGTGGGAGCCTACAAGGGAGTGACAATGCCCTGGTGATAGAGGAAGGGGAGCATTGGCCTCTCAGAAATCAAAATTTTTCCCATAAATCAAAAAACAACTCAGGAAAAATGCAGAAATTGAGTATGTAAGATGAATCCAAGATCCAACAACATATCTAAGAATCAGAGACACGGCATGGATAAGATCTAAGAAATGAGAAAAGGCTAAAAAAAGACCTAGGAAAGGAAGTGAAACTCAAATTTCCCTCCCCAGTGGAGTTGCCAATTTCTGTTACAGAGAAATCCCCCTGCAGACAAGTGGATTCCCTCTTGGGCTCTAGACTCCTAAGACCAAGACAAAAAGGATGCTAACATTGGACACTGACATCCTTTTAAATCTAGGTAAACTAATGTATAGAGAAGAGGAATAAAGGTGTACCTTTTTAATGAAGTTCGTCTTCACACAGTTTGAGTTGAGATTTGATCCCCAAGCTCCTCGATAAGTCCTGCAAACCAAACAAAGACAGAACAATATTTCTATTCTACTAAGATTAGCTTGAAACTAGATCTATCTAATAGAGACAAGTTCATGTAGACTAAACATAACCTTGAAAGAAATAGGCCAAGCACATATGTATATTAATGAAAACAAAGAAAAGTGCTTACAACCATGATGTAGATGCAGCAGCTTCATCAAGCTCTCCTTTTCCAACCCTTTGCTCAAATAATCCACACAAAATGATGATGCTCTAATGATAAATATCCCTCATGAGATCATAATTTTGATGCCTTCAATGTCTCCTCCTTTTACCATGAGGAGGCCTCCTTATATAGGATTGTAGAGGCCTAACCACTTAAGATATTCTTGGGATAGGTTGAGGATCCTTATCCTTCAGTTGTGGATCTTCCCTAAGATCGAGCCTTGACCGCAGATCTGAATCCAACCAACTCCAAAGATGAGGGGGATTCTTCCATGATTTTCCTCAACAGTCCAAAATTCGCTCAAAAAGCGCTAGCGCTCCCTGAGAATGGGGCATAGAGCGTTTCAATGCTCCCCCAAGAAAGGGTACAGAGCATTGGCACTCCCTGACTGTGTATAGGGGAGCGTTGCCTTCCAAAATTTATTTTTGAGTGGTTTTTTCCATGGCAAAAGACTTGTACTCTTTGTAAAATTATTTATCCTCTTCAAAACCATTATTTTGAGGTGTATTTTAAGTTTTCTTGATAATGTCATCTAAGACACAACATAGGAAAGATGACAGTATGATATTTGTGACACTTGCGGCCAAAATGCGACACTTGCGACATTGGTAATGAGGACACTAGGTCATCATCGTAATGAGTAATTTTGATGTGTAACACCCCCTTTGCAGGGTCCAGGGGAAAGCGGGCCCCTGGCGGGGTTCGAAGGACAGTGTTCCCTGATGGGGGTTCGAGGGTGAATCCCCCGAAGGAAAAATTGCCTTGTAAATGTATATTGTAAATTCATAGTAAATATGGACCATTCTTTATAAGGTCACAAATCTGATGGTAGAAGTTATGTTAGGGTTTTTTTCCCTAGAAGGCAACCCTCTTTTATGAGGGAAATGTGTTTCGGCTATGTATCATTGTGAATATTGTATTCTATGTGAGGAGACTATGAGAGAAAGAAGAGGAAGCTACAATGAGTTTGTTGTAGGTTGTATCCCTTCATTTGTTGGATAATAATAAAAGGAAGGACCTGGAAATTTATCTGGTGGAAGTAGCCCACACTAGGTGAACCACATATATCTGTGTCTCTATTGTATTGTGTATCTTCTATGTTTTATTTCCACATTTTTTTTATTTTATTGCTTCGTGATCCTATTTTTCTAACACAAAGGGAATTATTGTATACTGATAACTTCCCCACTATATTGTGAACATAGTCTTGTGTTGGTATTTATGTGCAATGTTTATATGATGGTACCCCAAGAATCCATCTGTAAAAGAGTAAGTTTCTTGTCCTCCAATGTTCTCCAATGCCTCATTTGTGAATGGTGTTGGGAATGGGTCATGTAAACATGCGTCATTCAGATTTCTCATATACATGCAGATCATGATTCCTCTGGTATTTTTGTCTTGCACTACCATTGGATTGATCCACTCAGATTATTCTACTGGTTCAATTATTCTTTCGTCCAACATCCTATCTATTTAGGCTTTCACCTTCTCTTTATATTTTGGATTTAACCTATAAGGCCTCTGTCGCACTAGATTAGCACCTTGTTTTAGTGGAATCTTCATCTCCCCTAAGTCTCATGCTATCCCCTTCATCTCTGAAAATGTCATTGGGAATAGTTCTTTATATTCTCGCAGCAATTCTACAATTTTATCTATTGTCTCATTGCTCCAATAGTCTCCTATATGCGCAAACTTTGGATTCTATGTCATCCCAATGTTTACCTTTTATGTCTTTATGGTTTGTGTGTAAGCAACCGACTCAAATTTTGGTCCTTCTACTGCTCGTTCTCCTTCTACTTCAGGTACTTGTACATTCTTGGGATATTCTTCATCATGTTCTTCCTTAGACACATTGTAGCACTCCAATAACTCATGGACAATTATATTGGTTATGTGTTCATTGCATAGTGGTACCACCTCCATTGGCCCTTCTTCTGAGAAGATCTTAGTTCGAATAGCCTGTAGTGTTGTGCCTATTGTTGGGGTTTCATGTTCAAATGTAAATGTAATTTCTAATCTCTGAACCAACGTGTCCCATCTTGTTGTTTCTATAAACATTTCCAATTCCAAATACCAATTCTTCGAAATTGTGTCTAGTGTGTGTATAAATATGTGCATCCATTATACTTCTGGTACTAAACTCCATAAATCCTTGCACTGCTCAACATGGCATGTTGGGTCACTCTCTCATGTATACTTCTACACAATGTTTTCTACCTCATTACCAAACCTTACTTGCATTGTTTTTCTTTATTGTGACCAGTATTTCATCCCCTCTCTATGTACACCCCACCACCTCGCTAGAGTCACTTTTAGAACAAGATCCAGTGCCAACAACCTTTGTTGTTTGGGTACCTGCAACTCAAAATATTTCACAAACAAACTTATCTCAGTTAATCCATCATACCTGGGTGGATCACATAGCTCTGTTTCAATCCAGTGTAAGGATAAGGTTATGCATGCACATCGTCTAGTTGACACTTCATTCATTCTTTGTTTCCAATTCTCTAGACCTTATTATGAGTCTCATGCACACGAACTTGCACTTATCTAACTTAGCGCACCATCTGTAGTAGGGTTGACATAATCATCCATCCATGCAATAATGTTATATAAGTTGTCAATGTAATTTCCTCTAGCTGGCTCTATGAATCTCTTCCATTCTGATGGGTGCAAGGGTGTAGTAACTTTCAAATCTCCAACCTCAAACATCATCTCCCCCCCTTTCAATTTAATGATCGCATGGTTATAAAAATCCCATTCCTATCCCATCAGTGCTAGATATGGTTGACTATCATCCATGATCTCAATAACCCCAAACTCTGCCATAATTTACACCCCATTTATGTTCATAGGTACTCTTGTCAAACGACCAATCGGTACTATTTTTTGTTGATTCGTGAGCCTTAGTTGAACAGGATACCAAACTAGTTTGGGTTTTCCCATCATCTCCCATGTCTACTTAGGTAAAACATTCACGTCAGACCCCAAATCCAAGATGATATTATCCACATCATACTACACAATTTGTGCACTATTTCTAAATTCACCACTCTCTGTGTGATCGAAGTATCCCGTCCTCATGTACAATGAGGAATCATGTCATAGAGTGTACTCAGCATCATATGATATTTCATTAGCTCTACACAACTTCTCAGGAATTTTGTTAGTGTGCTTACCTTTCCAGTTGGTTTCTAGGGAACAGTGTGATTTCCTAAATGAGGCGCAAATGATGTGGATGCTCCCCAATCCTGTCCAAGTACCTCTTTTATTTCCCTATGATATGTATCCTTTTCTTGCTGAGGATCAAAGGTTGGCATAGGCCTCGCTGACTTCCTTACCCATTTCTCTATCTTCATCCCCCCATCCATCATATCATCTTATGTTCTAGCTCCTTTGTGCATAAAAAATGTTATTCTTGGTCCTTCATTGTGGTTTTCGGCTGATATTTTCTGCACATTCTGATTTGGATTCTAGTTCTAGTTTCATTTGTCCTGTCATTTTTCCACTATTTGAGGACAATATTTTGTTGCATGATCTAGTTCTCTGTAGTATGTTCACATTGTACATGGATTCAGGCAGTCACGACCTAAGTGTCCTGGTTGATTACAAATATAACATATTATCAGTCCTCTTCCTCCTCTACCAAAATTTCTCCAGCCTCGACCTCTACCAAAATTTCCTTTGTTCCCTGGATTGAAGCCTCTTTCATTATTATATTGCAGACCACCCCTTTCTGTTGCATCATTCTCCTCTTGAATCCTGTACAAATATGATGTGCATTCCCTCATCAAGTCGAACTCACGATAATCCTTCTCTTCATGTCCCACAGACTTGCAAAATTTACAAAACAAGTTCTTTGGTGTACTCCGATACTTCTATAGTAATGGACACTCAATTGGATGATTGCACCATTTCTTACATATATCGCAATACCCTTCTCCTAGTAATGGATCTGGTTCTCCAGTCACCAAATACCATGTAAATGTTGTGAATTCGTCTTTTTGATAGCCTTCGTTCCTACACTTGGTACACTAGACTTTCTCTTGTTTATCCTTTCCTTTCATAAGTTCTTCCAGTTTAATTTTCAGAGAAGTCAATTGCATCTGAAATTGCACCATCCCTCCATTATCTCCTACAGGGGATGATTCTAATTTCATTGCAATTTAAACCGCCTCGGGCTGCGATGTGACTTTCTATTGAATCAATGTCCTGAAAATGTGTAGTAGAAGCCCTGCAATCAACCATTCTTTATTTGGTTGATTGGAGATCTTGAAAGTAATTCTATCCATCACATCCTTGAACCTTTGATCGAAGTCCCATACTGACTCTGTTTTCACCTATTTAATCTCCTTTAGTTCTATAATGTAGTTTAACTCTAACTTTGGCTTCTTAAACTCTTTTAGCAATGCTTGTCTTATCTATTCTAATGTCCTAGCTTATCCCGTAGGCGTGATACTTTGAAGCTTCATGTACCATCCTAACGCACGGCCTCTAAATGTTGTTTCTAATTGTGCAATATTCACAACCCATCCTGGACATTCTTAGCAGCCCAAATTGTCTCGCAAACAAACAGATGTTGTTATGGGTCCTCTAACCTAAATCCCTGGAACTTTGGAAATATAAGGGTGTTGTCTATGCCTTCCATGTTTCTTTGTGTATTCCCTCTTCTTGGTGATGTTGTTTGACTCTAACTCTGCACAATGCTTCCATTGCTCTAATTGCTACTACTTTGTCCTCCCTTGTTAACTATAATTTATTTTGATAATTATTCGACTGTTATTTTCTATTGCAGTGATGCACATAAGGTCATGGATTCAACATAGAACTCAGTCTGAGAAGGACTTAATTGTTCTTTTATTATTGGAGTGGAATGGAACTCCTTTTCCTCCCCTCTTATGTGTGGTATCTCCACAATTTGGATTATTGCGCAAGGAGATCTCCCCTTTGGCTCATTGTGTGGCTCTCCTTTCCCAGCCTCTTTCTTTATCCTCTTGTACCTCCTTCCTCTGCGCAGTTCCCCAAACTCTTCTTCTTCATCTAGTATACCTTATTCGGCTGTCGATATCCTTAGTCCTTCCCTTCCCTCTTCATTGCTTCCTCTCTCATCCTCAAACTATCCTTTTGTCATCCCCTAGTTCCCATATGTGTGTGAACCCCCTTAGCATTCGGATGGCATTGTCATCATGCACTCATCACACAACATCTTTATCCACGTGCCCAATGATTTCATTAACCTTCCACTTGAACATTTGAAAAAATCCCTTTCTGAAACACTCTATGATTGGGTACAATCTATAGAAAACTTTGTAATGTATCCTCCTAATATGATATCCAACCAGAAATAAATTGCATGAGTAGTTGGGTTACGTACAAAATTCATCTATCTTACCAACTCATGAGTCCAATTCCTCGATGCTACAGTTTTTTACCTTCTAGTATTCTCCACTAATCGTTATAGCCACTCAGTGAGAATAATTGGAAATTCGCCAAAGAAAATTTTATGTAGTTTTGTATACACATACCTTTTCATCCATTGTTTGTCAATCAACCAAGGATTTATGTTCTTTTGTCAAGAAAACTCATGTTCCTTCCTTTCCAACCATTCTGATATCTCTTTCTTACTCAACCTCCAAAACATTCCCTTAGTCATAGAATTCGGGTCTCGACAACGAAACCTGTTATCACATAAAGATGTCAAAGGGTCGCAAGGCATACAAATCCTTGTTCACGCAGGCCGTAGCCATGGACACAAAGAGCAGCTTTTATAACAATCCATTTCAGGCTTGAAACAAAAGCATCAGGTAGTTTTAATCTTTCAGTGGTGGAGATTCTAGGAGCAACTCAGATCAGTGGCTCACGGGCATTTGAAATTCCAAAATTGCGTGAAGCATAGAGCCAGCGAAAATGGTTTAAAGTCCCAAGGCTCGGAGCAAGCATGAGCCATTGATATTTTGGGGGACATGTGGTGTCCGATCCAAGTGTTCAGGGAAATGATCTTCGACAGTTTTGAAGTGAGAACTGCGTCGAAGTGTCGAAGTCCCGAAGCGTTGAAGTGCTAAAGTCCCCAAGTAAATCGGGACCATCCATTAGTAGGGACATGTGGCAGAAATCCATGAACTTAGAGGGAAAGATGAGGTTGAGTTTTGATTTTCCTGAAGTCTGGAGACCCGAAAGAATATCAGCCACTAATCTGCAAGAGTCACACATCATCAAATCCCTAGCTCTGGGTAAAAGCACCTGGAGGAAGCTCGGGTTTGAGATTTGATTTCTCCGGAGTCTGGAGACCAAAAGGGATATCAACCATTGATCTATGGAAGCCATGTGTCATCAGATCCTTAGCTCTGAGGGATTTTCTTGGAGGAAAATGAAGTTTGAAAATTGAAAACCCCGAAGCCCAAATCGTGAAGCAAATCAAGACCATTGGTTTGAAATGGGTTGATCTGATCTGTCGATTTAAAATTGCTAGATTTGAGTCATTGATCAAAGGGCCTCATCCCGTATCTCAAGATCAGTGGCCACATTCCATTGCAGGGTCGGAAGGTTCTCGAGTGATAATCTTTTTGAGCGGTCCCGCAATTGAAACCATGGTAAGTCAAAAGTGATACATGGTGAAAGGTGATGGATTGCGAGCCCAAAAGTGGTCTGAATCCAAACTGCTTTTGACAGACCCACAATCACGTGCTCATATAGAGTTTGAGAGAAATGCATGGTCATCCCATGATCATTAAGTCTCGTTGATTCCCTGAGGAAAATAATTTAATGGAAGGAAGAGCTAGTGGTTGAAACCTCAGCGCACTCCATAAAAGGAAGGCATGGGAGGTCTAGTCATGGAGACTGAACTATCAGCCCGAGGTACCCCTGTGGATGGATTTTCTTACAGACCCATGCTAATCTAAGTTCACGTCTGACAAAAGGATGCATGTGCAATCTGACATAAGGCTTCTTAGACATAAATCTTTGAATGGAATGGCTAGATCACACTCCTCGCAATGGTGAACAGAGCCGATATAAAATAGATCAGCTTAGATTTTGAAAAGGGGGAGTTTTTGCCCATACTGTGGGAAACTTTGAGAGTTGTTATGATTGTATTTTTTTTGTAAGACTGAGGGCTTGGATTGTAAATTTTTATGTTAATGAATATTCCTTTAAGTTCTTATATCATATCGTCTTCTTAGTTTTTATTTTTTGTTTCTCTTTCTTGTCTGGATGTAATCTCTCTGAATCATGGATTCCTGAGGTGATGGATGATATGTTGTCATCTTTCCCATCTTTCATGGTTCAACAGACATTTTATGTTCCTTTTTCTTGTCTGGATGCAATCTCTCTGATTTATGGATTCCTAAGGCAGTGGAGGATATGCTGTCATCTTGCCCATATTCCATGGTTCAATAGATGTTTTATGTTCCTTTTTCTTGTCTGGATGCAATCCCTCTGATTTATGGATTCCTGACGTGGTGGAGGATATATTTTCATCTTGCCCATTTTTTATGGTTTATCATTTAGACTCTTTTTGTTTTCCTTCTTCCCATCACCACTTAAATACCTTGTCTAATAGGGAGCTTAAATGCCTTCATTGAGCAGAATTTTTATGACTCCATAGCCTAATGGCCTATCACTGATCTGCAGTGATCTTCGTTTTCTTTCCTTTCCTTGAAGTCTCACTGACTCACCCACTCACACCATTTTAATCCACAAACATTTTTATGGGTACTAGTCTTATCCTCTTACAGTCAGAGGGTGAATATCAGTGCTAACATTCATGGTGTCATTGTCGGGGATGGAAGTGAAGATATCTTCCCTAGGAGAATGACAATGAATAGATCTGGTTTCATATGGTGAACTAAAGCTGGACACATTGTTCTAACTACCTATATTTCACCATGGAGACTCCACTGTTTGAAAATATATTGGCGACTCCACTATGCATAATCTGTTGGTGAATCCACTGGAAGGAGACAAATCAAATGGCTATGGAGGATATCCTAGCCAAGAGGTTTTCCCCATTCAATTTCTCATCCATAGTTGGTTATCCACATCCCGTGCCTCTAGTTGATGAATGGCATGACCTACTGCCAAGATTTTACGAAGGTAAGAATGACAGCCATCTTGAACATGTTATAGAATTTCATGCTTTGATGTAGTAGCTTAACATCCAACATGAAGACATACGTATGAATTTGTTTATGTTCTCCCTTCATGGAGATTCTCGTGATTGGTATCAATCTCTAGATCCTTCTAGCATTTTTTCACTCGAAGAGTTTCGTGCAACTTTCAATAGGCACTGTCAAAAGTTTTATTCCTCTAATTTTATTTATCATAGTTGTTGTGAGGAATATAAAGACTATACAGGATATAGTTGTTTCTTATGAAGGTTTTGAGAATGAAGAAGATGCCTTGGATTAGGAATCAAATTTTTCTCTTCCCTATTCATCTGCATCTGATGAAAACTGTGTTTGTTGTCTTAGTAAGGAAAGTGCAGAGATTGAGTTTGTTCTGGAAGATGATGTTCTTTGTAGCCCTGTTTTTAAAAATCCTAGCTATGAGCAGCCTTCTTTTGACTCATATGATGATGATAAGATATTTCTTCCTGGATTGAATCTTGAAAGGCAACCTGTGTTTAATAATGATGAGTATTTTTCTCATGTTTGGCAGAAGATAACTCTTGGCATGTCATTCAAGACTCCTCCTCTATTTGATCATTATGGAAACAGTGATGAAGATGTTGAGGTGTTTTTCGAAGAGAAAGGCATCAGCATCCATCCTTCTAATGGAGGTGAAATATTTTACCAAGAGCAGCATGATAAAGATAAAGAACCATCCATTGATATACATGAGGTTATTTCTCTCCAGCAACTAGCAGATGTTATCGGATCAAACAAAAGAGAAGTGGACCAGCAACCTACATCAGCCTTTCTCTCACCTATGCTTTCCACAGACCTTTAGCCAGATGTGAGCAGCTATAAAGCAAAGAAGGTTTTCTTTTATCGACCCATTAAGTTTTATCACCTATTTTATGATCCCATGAGGGAGTACATGGAATTTCATTTTCTCCATGTATTGAAGCCCCTGATCCTTATCTCACCTCCATCATTAGAGGGTAATCTGAAAAATGTAATTATTTTGTTTTCACATTTCCGTTATCCTCTTTTGATCAGTGACAGAGTGAGAAAATTTTCCGTTAGGAAGTTACTTGGGTGTCTATGGTGGAAGTTTTCTTTCACCTAGCACGTTGTAAAAATTAGTCAATGTAGGTTTGTACATAAATAAGTTCCTTCTAGAGCATGTGTGTTTGCTTTCTTTTGGTAAGTAGAGTAGTGTAAATATCTCCATGTTTTCTTCAACGAATTTTTTGAGCTTGACTCCATATCCCAATACCTAAGGCACTAGAACTATGTGTTCTTGTCAACTCGCAGAGAGCATGCCATCCCCCATGGAGCCAAATGTTATCACATAAAGTTGTAAAAGGGTTGCAGGGTGTCCAAATCCTTATTCACGCAGGCCGCAACCATGGACACAAACTGTAGATTTCATAACATTCCATTTTGGGATTTAAACGAAAGCATCAGGCAGTTTAAATCTTTCAGTGGTGAATATTTCAGGACCAGCTCAGATCAGTGGCTCACGGGCATTTGAAATTCAAAAATTGTGTGAAGTATAGCGCCACAGAAAATGGTTTGAAGTCCCAACGCTTGGAGTGAGCATGAGTCATTGATATCAAGGGGGATAGGTGGCATCCGATCCAAGTGTTCTTGGAAATGAGCTTCGAAAATTTTGAAGTGATAAGTGCGTCGAAGTCCTGAAGCGCCAAAGTACTGAAGTCCCAAAGCACCGAAGTGTCGAAGTCCCAAAGTAAATCAAGACCATCCATCAGTAGGGACACACAGCAGAAATTAATGAACTTTGAGGGAAAGATGAGGTTGATTTTTGAGTTTCCTGAAGTCCAAAGACCCGAAATAATCTCAGTCGTTGATCTGCAAGAGCCACGCGTCATCAGATCCCTAGTTTTGGGTAAAAGCACATGGAGGAAGCCCGGGTTTGAGATTTTATTTCTCCGGAGTCTGAAGACCTGAAGGGATCTCAACCATTGATCTATGGAAGCCATGCATAGACAGATCCTTAGCTCCGAAGGATTTTCTTGGAGGAAAATGAAGTTTGAAAATTGAAAACCCTAAAGCCCAAATCGCGAAGCAAATCAGGACCGTTGGTTTTAAATGGGTTGATTTAATCCATCGGTTTGAAAGCACCAGAGTTGTGTCGTTGATCAAAGGGCCTCATCCCATATTGCAAGATTAGTGGTCATGCTCCATTATGGGGTCAGAAGGTGCTCAAGCGATAATTTTCTTGAGCGGTCTTGCAATTGAAACCATGGTAAGTAAAAAGTGGCGTGGTGAAAGGTGATGGATTGCGGGCCCAAAAGCGGTCTGAATCCAAACTGCTTTTGACGGCCCCGCAATCACATGCTCGTATATAATCTGAGAGAAATGCGTGGTCATCCCCTGAGCATTAAGTTTCATTGAGTCCCCGAGGAAAAGTAGTTAATGGAAGGAAGAGCTAGTGGTTGAAACCTCAGTTCACTCCATAAATGGAAGGCATTGTAGGTCTGGCCGTGGAGACTGAACTATCATCCTGAGGTACCCATGTGGATGGATTTTCTTGTAGACCAATGCTGATCTGAGTTCATGTCTGACAAAAGGATGCACGTGCAGTCTGCCAAAAGGCTTCTTAGACATAAATATTTGAATGGAATGTCCAGATCACACTCCTCACAGTGGTGAACAGAGCCGATATAAAATAGATCAGTTTAGATTTTGAAAGGGGGGAGTTTTTTTCCATACTATGGGAAGCTTTAAGAATTATTATGATTGTATTTTTGTTGTAAGCCTGAGAGCCTGGATTGTAAATTGATATGTTAATGAATATTCCTTTAAGTTGTTATATCAAACCGTCTTCTTAGTTTTCATTTTATGTTTCTCTTTCTTGTCTAGATGTAATCTCTTTTATTTATGGATTCCTGAGGTGATGGATAATTTGTTTTCATCTTTCCCATCTTTCATGGTTAAACAGATGTTTTATGTTCTTTTTTCTTGTCTGGATGCAATCTCTTTGATTTATGGATTCCTAAGGCGGTGGAGGATCTCATGTCATCTTGTCCATATTTCATGGTTCAACAGACGTTTTTTGTTCCTTTTTCTTGTCTGGATGCAATCCCTCTGATTTATGGATTCCTGAGGCGGTGGAGGATCTGATGTCATCTTGCCCATTTTTTATGGTTTATCATTTAGACTCTTTTTGTTTTCCTTCTTCCCATCACCACTTAAATCCCTTGTCTGATAGGGAGATTAAATGCCTTCATTGAGAAAAATGTTTATGACTCCATAGCCCAATAGCCTATCATTGATCTGTAGTGATCTCCATTGTCTTTCCTTTCCTTAAAGTCTCATTGACTCACCCACTCACACCCTTTTAATCCACAAACATTTTGATGGGTACTGGGCTTATCCTCTTGCAGTCGGAGGGTGAATCTCAATGATAACAGAACCATTTGTTGGCATTGTGCATGGTTTGTAAGACCCTAGTTTCAAGTTATCTTTGACCAACAAAACCCACCAGACACCGTCCCTTTCGGCATCACCTGCTTGTGCAGATGAAGTATCACCTGAGGTATCTATTGGAACTGCAAGAACCATATTTCTACAGTAGTGATGGAATGGGAGGTGACCATTTTGTTCATTCTTCCTTATTAGTTATGTGTGTGTAATTATGTCATTGTTTTTTATTAACTACTTAATTATTTCAGATTCATACTATCATTAGATTCCAATTTACCACATAACCCCTTACTGTAACTGTGATGATTATTGCGCAATGATTATGCTTAAAATAAATATAATACAATAAGCATAAAACAGAATCCATGAACAATCATAACGGACATGTAACACAATATTTAACGTGCTTCACCCAACTCTAGGCTATGTTCACAATGGTTGGCTTCTTTATTATGCAGTTATCAAATGATTCTAGCTTGTGCACTGTGCTTACAAAGATATTTCATGGTTATATTTCTTCTCTCCTATCCTAGGTGCTCTGCAGTGCAAGCCTCTCTCTCTCTCTGCCTCATCTCTTCCATTCATACATCAATTCCTCTCTTTTACAGACTAGAATAGACCATCAACAACAGGAACCCAATTACATGAGGAGCAAAAACAACCAGAGAACCCTCATTCTCCTAACTCGTTACATATTTATACATACAATATAGGACGCAAAACCCTACTTGGTTCCTCCCAAAACCCTATTACAATGCATTATTATTCTAGTTAACTGGTTGTTTGACTACTTTTACTTGTGTTTTCGTCTGCTTGCTACTTTTCTTCTATTCTTCCTACTTTTGCACATCCTTCCATCTTTACCATGTCAGGTTGTCATCCTTACTTTTCACTCGCTTTCTTCTGCTTCTTTATTCTTTGTTGTATTCGTCTCTCTTCTTTATTCCGCTTATTATGCTTTATTCTTCTCTCACTACGCGTTGTACTTCTGGATGCACCTGCACTACTCACTGCCCTCCTAGATGCGCCTCATTTATGCACTCCTTAGTCTTACTTCTACTCATGCACACCTATGTTGTGCACTTMTTCTATACTTAGGATTATTCCAAAAATTGTATCCCAAAATTKCCTATCCAACAATGATACTCCACTAAAGATCCCGGACAGGTCCTCCTTTATTTTCTAGTTAGGGTGGATATCTCACCACTAAAACCAAACTAGTAATGGAAGGTTTTTTCTAAACCCTAACAAAACAATGGCTCCAAKAGAACCATACAAGAGATCAATCAAATCATAATGCTAAAGTGAGAGGATACCCCTCCTTTTATTCTTCCTCTGAGCCTTCTAGATCTTTCCCTTTTTTGACCAAATCAAACCCTTACCTTATTTCTCCTTTAATTATTACGTAAAAATTTAAAAAAATATATCAATGCTTAAGTGATTAAAAATTTTATTTAATGTCACTTTAATATAATATCTTCCATCCAAGTGACACTAAACGAATCCTCATGAATCCCTTTTTCCCACTGACTATAGCGTACAGAAGTCATATAGGATGCTAACTCATCTTCCTCTTCAATCAAAAGGAAGGGAACATTACATTCCTCCCTTCCCGAGATTGTGTATCCCCAAGAAAATCCAAATCAGGATTTTATAGAATTTGTTATCTCTCCCATGTGGCATCGTCGGTGGGCAACCCTCTCCACATGACCAGGTACTCTCAAATTAATCTTCTCCTCAACCTCCTCTCTTTAATATCAATAATCCTCTCTAGGATCATAACCAACTGTCCTTCCTCGTCGAGTGGAGGAAGATCTACCAAAGGGGTGACCTATTGTCCCAGTTCCCTCTTGAGGAAATACATGTGGAATACATTGTGGATCTTGCTATCCTCAGGAAATTCCATCTCATATGATGCCTCTCTGACTCTTTTGATCACCCTATATGGTCCATAGAATCGAGACTTCAATTTTTCTACACCACTCTTCTTTAGCAAAGACTATTTGTAGGGTTGCAACCTGAGAAATACCAAATCCCCAACCTCAAAGTTTCACTCCACCTTGTGCATGTCTACATACATCTTTTGTTGATTCTGAGTGACCTGCAAAATTTCCTTTAGGAATCTCAATATGTCATGACTCTCCTGAAACCAATCTTTGGGCTTGGGGGCCCTTCTCTCCCCAAATTCTAGATCTACAAATGATGGGGAATCATATCCATACAATTCCTTGAAATGACTCATCCCTATGGAAATGTGATAGTGGTATTATAGCAGTACTTCCCAAGGTGAAACCGCTTTATTCACACCCTTTGTTGTCCTGACACATAGTTTCATAGGAATCCCTTGATCCACTTGTTCACAATATTTATCTTTCCATATGTATGAGGATGATATTTGATACTAGGTGTCAACTATGTCCCTGATAACCTGAATAGTTACTACCAAAATGTGATGAGAAACATGTAGTCACGGTCATTGACTATCTATCTCGAAAGACCATGACTTCTGAACACCTCCCTGAAGAACATGTCTTCCCCCTGAGATACGTCGTACTCTGAATGAATGGAAAATAAGTGCACACATTTTTTCAACCTATCCACCAGCACATAGATACAGTCCCTTCCATGTACCTTCAGTAACTCTGTAATGAAATCCATGGAAAAGTTTTCTCATTTCTGCTCGGAAATTGACAATGGCTGAAGCACCCCTGTAGGATGTGTAAGCTACATATTTTTATGCTAACAAGTCATGCATTCAATAAAATATTGAAGCACATCCTACTTGATACCCTTCCAATAGAATCTCTCTCTCACTTGCATGTAGGTCTTCAGATACCTCGGGTTCCCTGCCAATGGTGTGTCATGAACTGCTCTTAGAATCTTATCCTTGAGTGTGGACTCAGGGACAAGATAGATCATATCCTTGTATTATATGATGTCATCCACTACCATGCACATTCCATTCTGGATAATACCCTCCATTATTTCACAAGTGAATTTATTCCTGGAATACTCCACCAAGAGAATGGACTTCCAATCTATCGAAATATTTGTCATGGAGAAGGTTGCAAGTCTCTTGGATAGGGCATCTGCAACTACATTATTCTTTTCCTTTACATACTTGATATCAAAGTCATATTCCTGCAACTTACTCACATATTTATTTTGCCTCTCACAAGTCTCTCTACTCCAAGAAATACCTCAGGTTTTTATGGTTGTTCCTCACCACAAAGAGTCCTCCCATGAGGTATTACCTAAATTTTTTCAATGCATGCATGATGTCCAACATCTCCTTATCATAGATGGAGTATATCCTTTATGGATCCCTCAATTTCTCGCTCTCAAAATCTATGGGATGTCGATTAGGCATCAACACCACTCTTATCCCCTCTACGGATGCATCACATTCCAACACAAATGGTTGAGAAAAGTATGGAAGTGCTAGCATTGGGAAAGTGCTCATTACCTTATTCATTTTGTTGAATGTTGCATGTGCCTCCTCTGACCATATTAATTCTCCTTTATTGGTAAGATTCATCAATGGCGCACCAATTTGTGAAAATCCTTTCACAAAGTGCTTTTAATAGTTTCATATCCCAAAGAACCCCCATAGCTATGAGAGAAACCTAGGTGTGGGACAATATAAGATCATCTATATCTTCTCCTAATGTACCTACACTCCCTTAACTCTAATCACATGTCCCAGATAAATAATATATGTCAACATGAACTCACAATTTGTCTCCTTGGAAAATAGTGACTGCTCCCCCATGATGTTAAGAATCACATCAATACGTCTCAAATGATCCTCCCACATCCTGTTGTAGATTAGTAGATAATCAAATAACACTAGTAAGAACTTCATAAACTACTTGTTGAAGATATGGTTCATACATGACTGGAAGGTACTAGTTCATTGGTCAACCCAGAGGGCTGACCAAAAACTCATAGTGCCCATAGTGACATCTGAATGTTGTTTTTTGGATGTCCTCCTCTCTGACCTAAATATGATGGTACCTTGATAGAAGATCAATCTTTGAGAAGTAAATCACCCCATGCAACTCATATATCAACTCGTCAATCCTAGGTATCGGGTACCATATCTTGATGGTATTTTTGTTCATTTCCATGTAATCGATGCACATCCTCATTGTGCCATCCTTCTTGTAACGTACCCAACCACTAGGATGGGTCACGCTACCCCAAAACGCTCTCCAAGAATGCTTTGACACTAACTTGTAACATACCTGATACAGCAAATACCAAAGCTAGCAGTTTGGATACTGATCTCAAACATACCCATTGCCCGGGTATTTCCAGATTCTCCCTCTTAGACCAATTACGAATTTCTATTCCATTCTTTAAAATAAAGAAACGTGGATTCAACACATGTAATAATCAAGCAAATGATAAACCAAGACATGAACAGTGTGTCATGCAAAACAAATAACCAGCAATCATGCACACATAAATACATCTCAGAGATAAATAAATACACAATGGAATATACATTATACAGAAAACAAAGAGAACACTTATCATTAATTGAATCATCCACCAACTCATTGCATACCAAGGATGTTCCTACCAACCGTAGATATTTTTGTTCCAAATATCAATAGTAGGTCACCCTCGATCCAGGGCTATGAATCCACAAGGATGGGTCCTGGGCCAAATCTAAAAACACACCAGTTAGCAACAAGCTCTCATGTTTTCCCAACCACACAGCAATCCTAATTTTCATCTCTCTTCCCCTCCTGCCTACACAACCCAAAGAAATGAACCCCTTTCTCTACCATGCAGTCCCTCAGGATGTTCCATTTCTCTTCATGGCACTAATTCTACTGGTTAGGAAATATCCATGCTATAAACTCCAAGGATTCCTAGTTATAGACATTTCTCTCAGAACTACCATCAATCGCATACACGCATGCATCCATTCCCTCCAAGAATGATCAGAAATTCCTCACAGCCATCTAGCAATGGCTCTCTACCTCCAACCATTTGTTTCCATTCCTAGACCAAGAGAAAAAAAATGAGAAAGAGTGAATGAAGAAGAACCTCAAGGAAAGAGTTTAAAAGTGAACCCCCAAATATCCCAAAGAGGTGTTTATATAATTACATGAATTCAAGAACCACATGGCCTTCCCCCCAAGAATATCTTGTAACCGCTTTTCTCAATTAAACAAAAATGGGTAAATAAAATATAAATGAAAGACTTATCCCCTTTATCCCCCTCTTTCGTGGAACCATATCCCCCTATCTCTTTTCCTTTTCCATCTTGCAACTAGTGATGTATTTTATTATTACATATATAGAAGTATTACATTTCCTAGGCACTCTGACCCCTTTCCAACTTTATCGGCTCACCAGCCTAAGTCACAATTACATAATACATTCTAGTTCATATGGATAAAAATTGAGGTGTTACATCCCCCTCCCATTATTTTGGTATTGTCCTCAGTGCACAACACCATAATGATGTTATTAATGTTACAATTCTAGGCTCTCTAACCTTTACTATGCACAAGAATTCTAGCCAATGCTTATATGCATAAACACTACAGCCAAAAAAATGTATACATAGGCACTCCGGCCCAAAACATGCATAATGATCTCACGATTTATGATTCTGGTAGTAGTTCCAAGAAACAAGCTCACATTCCCCATCAGCCTGCACAACCCAAGGAAGTGTACCCACTTTTCTTCTCTGCAGTCCTTCAGGATGTACCACTTCTCTTTAGGGATTCAATGCACTTGAGCAGGAATGTTTTAGAGTTGCAGCTCCAAGAAATTTGGTTGCTACAAGTCCACTAGACTTTCTTCGTCCCATGGCCTTATCATTGAGCTCAATTTTGTTCCATTTCTCTTCTTCTCGAGCTTCCAGCTTCAATATTCAACATATCATCTGTATTACACACATACAGTCATCATGAGATATCATTATAACAAATTTCAATCATAAATGTCAAATTTTCTTTATACAGGAAAACATAATTTCCAAGCATGAGCTTCCTGCTCATAATTTGTTTAGCTCTTGAAGTAGTAGATATCCATCTTTATTATAGTTTACAGCAGTTCCATGCCCAAGACCATTCTTCTTTCAATTTTCTCAAACTTCACTCAGCCAAACCAATTGTTAGCATATCATCACAATTTTTAATTTCTCAAATATGTTTTATATAGGAAAAATTAATTTTTCAGGCATGATATTTTGTTCATAATGTTTGTCTCTTGCAACAATAGAGACCACTCTTCCTTATGGGATTACATTATTTCCATATCCAAGACCACTCCACCTGCAATTTTCCTCATCTTACATGCAGCCAAACATATTGTCAATAACTCATGTACAATGGCAACAAGTAATATCATAATTGTTTACAACTACAATTCAATTACTTCCATCCATTCTTCACACTAAATGGAATTCGACTACTAAACGGAATGAACCCGTCATTCTCTACACATGTATTATCAGCCAATCTTTTGTTTCTTCTATCCAAAAATATTTTTATTACTTTGTTCACCTAATAGAGATCTTCCATAATTCATCAATATGTAACTACTTTAACCTACAACTTTCTTGTTGCAATATCTAATAGCTCATGAAGTGTTCTCAACTTCATGATTTAGAAAAACTCACATCATTTCAGTTGTTAGCAAAATCATTTCTATGCAATATAATATATACATCCATTCACCAAAATGCATTCGATAATTCATTTAATACCACTGTAACATTTTCAACAACTCCAAAAGGTGATCTTAGAATTGTAAAAAAAAAAAAATGAATAACCTTCAACTAATATTCATATTAAATATAATGCAACTACCCATCATTATGCATTTTCAGCACCACAGGATTTTCATAATGCAACAAATAATTACAGGATTTTCATAATGAAAAAAATAATTACCTGATTTCACCTGGTTATGATCTCATAACCAATCATAGCACAATGTGAAACTAACACTTTAACTAAATCCATTCTATCATCAACAACATTTGTAACACCCCCAGCCTTTTGTTGGGCAATGTCGCTCGAAATAAATACAAAACAAAATTGTTCACTCTGTTCTGATAATCAAAGTTGTCCATACCCAGGCATAGACGTGTTGGACTATGGAAGACAGAGCTCTTTGTGGAACATCATACATATAAACTTAAACAACTAATATGCATTCTACTACTACAGAAATTAAATGTTGAAATCGCAACAATCTTCTATAACAGCTTACACAGGAAATATTATAAATATCATGGCATGTACAAAATACACAATAGAAAAATTAACATAGAGATGGTACTTATCTTTTTATGAAAGCCACCAACTGCATGCATACCTTCCATGAACCTCCCATCCTTATACCGCATTGCTCCAAGCTATCAATAGTGGGTCACCCCTGAGCTGGGACTAAACTCCACCTAGGGTAAAGGGAATCCTAGGCTAGGCTGAGACTACGAAAAGTTGTAGAATGCAACAGGAAAGATTCCCTCCCAGGAGCCTACTTACGCCACCACTCACAAAATATCAATCCCCATATGCTCGTCCCATCTTGGAAATATACATGTTCATTGTTCCACAGTCCATCGACTGCTCCACTTCCCTTCCAGGGCTTTAGTAATAGGTTGGATCAGTAATTCTCAGAGCTCTGTAGTTGTTGTTGGACTCCCTCTAGGAGAAATCACTTCCCCAACAATCTCTCTCAATTGGAGAGAGTTTCTCACAGGCATGACAACCTACTTCGTCAATCCACAAGCCTGAAAAACTCGCCTCTTCAAAACCATAGGCATGACAACCTGCTTCTTCTATCCATCTCCTAAGTCAAACGGGTAACCATAGTAGCAAAATCAGGTATGGGTTCTGGTAATGACAGCAAGCCACACTAATCCAGAGAAAAATGTGGGTAGCAACAAAAATATGGCTAGGGCACAATATGGCTCAAGAACTGCACAGTCATATTGTGCCTCATAGGAAAAATGGGTTAACTTCATGGGTTTCCAGGTTTCATAGGTTGTAGAGGTCAACGATGGAGGAAATAGTTGGCTACGGGAATGCTCAATCTGAGTGCGTGCGTGAGTGGGGAGCATGGAAAGAATGGTGAGCGAACCCCCACAACAACAGATTTTCCCCCATAAAATTGCATGTGTCCAGGTTGACACATGGCTCTCTTGGGAGCCCATTCCTCTCCACTTGGAGTTCGTTCCTCTCCCCAAAGGAACTTAGGATAATAGGGGTTATTTCCCATACCTTAATATTTTGAGAAAATACATTATAATATGCCCTTGGGGTTAAGCCCTCAAGCTTAGCCCTTTTTCCTATCCTCTCAGCCCCATCCATTTCCCTACCCAGTGGATCTTAGTCCCCCATAACTCTTTCTTTGTGGTTGGTCAACAAGCAGCGATATAATTATATTAATGATGTGAGTATTTACATATACAAAATCAGGCTCCCTAGCCTTCAACATCTAGTCTCTTCATCCTAATAAACACATAAGCCTCCCAGCTTATAAACACTTGGATCACTAGCCTATAATCATCATTACAATTCAGCAGAGGCTCGTCCTTTGGGTTTTACAATCCCCTCCCCTTATTTATGCATTGTCCTCAATGAATCTTACTTACATAATATCAACAAGATTTCCAAAATCTTCAAAAAGATGTGGGTATTCTGCCCGCATAGCATCTTCATTCTCCCAAGTTATTTCCTTAGCATTGTACCATGTCCATTGGACCTTTACAAGCCCTATGGCTCGATTCCAGAGTTGTTTGATTTTTCGGTCTAGAATGCGTACCGGATGCACGTGAAAAGTAATTCCTTGCTCCACCTAAATCACATTCTAATCAATAACATGATTAGCATTAGGTATATATTTCTTGAGCAATGATACATCGAGTACATTATGAATAATCATAGATGTAGGTAATGCAAGCATGTGAGCTACTAGTACAATCCTCTCTAGGATTTCAAACATCCCACAATGTTTGGTTGCCAACTTGGAACAATTTCCCAACTTCAGGGAACTTTTGTTGGCCTTCACCTTCAAGAAAAAAAGATCGCCCATTTTAAATTCCCTGTGAGTTCTTCCCTTGTCAGTATAGATTTTATACCTGTATTGGGAAGCCTTTAAATTATGTTTTATCTTCAACATTTTCTCTTCCATTTCCCTGACCAACTCTAGCCCAATCACTGCTCTATCAGTTGGGTTGTCCCGGCTTATTGGTGTGTTTCACTTTCTGTGATGAAGTACCTCAAATGGGCTCATCTTCAATGATTCTTGGTACCCATTGTTGTAGGAAAATTATACCAAGTGTATATAATCTTCCCATTTAGATGGTTTTTACATCACGTACATCCTTAGAATATCCTCTATCACTTGTTTTACTCTTTCTATTTTCCCATCAATCTCGAGATGATAAGTTGTGCTGAAGTTCATATTTGTTCTGAACCCTTTGAATAATCCCTCTAGAACCTTAAGGTAAACTCTGGGTCTCTATCAGACACAATTGTCTTGGGTATGCCATGCAAGTGTTCTACTTCCCTCATATACATATCATCAGCATTGGTTGCCTTGTGAGTAACCTTCGTTGGAATGAAATGGGCAGCTTTAGTAAGATTTTCCACCACCACCATGATAGCATCATGTTGCTTCCTTGTTCTAGGAAATTTGGTGATGAAATACATTGTCACCACTTCCCACTTCCACTCAAGAATGGGAAATGGTTGCAGCAACCCAGTTGGGTGTCTATTCTTAGCCTTGACCTTTTGACACTCCAAACATTTAGCAATGTACTTAGAAATCTCCCTCTCCATGCTTGGCCAATAGTATTGGATATTGACTGCTGCAACTATTTTCTGATATCCTGGGTGTCCAGCATAAGGTACATTATGCATCTCTTTCAAAATTGTACTCCTCAATTCATGAAATTTTTGTACATAAATTTTGTTCCTGTACAAGAGAATTTCATCATTTCCCAATTTATAATCTTCAACCTTCTGTTGCATTTTTCCTTGTTGTAATTTTGTTACCAACTCCATGTACTGCAAATCTACTTTTGTAGCCTCAGAAATTATACCTTTAAGATCAGTTTGATACATGCTAATGGATGTAGCATGCAGTTCATGCACTCTCATGTTGAGTGCATCAGCCACTTTGTTCTTTTTTCCTTTGATGTGATTAAAATCAAAGTCATACTCACTAAGGAATTCCAACCATCTGCTCTGCTTGGCATTTAAAGTTGGTTGATCAAACAAATATTTCAATGGTTTGTCTTCAGCTCAAACCTCTTTTCCATGAGGTAGTGCCTCCATTTCTTTAAGGTGTGCAGTATGGATACTAACTCCAAATCATGAGTGGAATAGATCCTTTCATTCTCTTTCAATTTTGTGGATTCAAAACATATCACAAACCCATTATAATTGAGGACTCCACCAAGTCCTTCTTTGCATGAATCTGTGCAAACCAAGAAATATTCATTCATATCAAAAATCTCAGAATTGGAGCGTTGGTTAACAATTGTTTCAATTGTTGGAAGCTCTTTTCACATTTTGTTGTCCATTGAAACTTCACCCCCTTCCTTTGCAAGGAAGTGATTGGGTGAGCAATCCTTGAAAATCCTGTAATGAATCTTCTGTAGTATCCAGCTAGACCCATGAAGGATCTAACTTTTGTCACATTCTTAGGTGTTTTCCACCCTTTAATAGCTTCAATATTTTCGGGGTCCACTACTATCCCTTCTTCGGATATGATATGCCCCAAATAGTGAATTCAGTTTTGATAAAATGAGCACTTGCTCAATTTGGCATACAAATGGTTCTCTCTTAACACTTGTAACACCATCCTCAAGTGATACTCATGCTCTTCTTCTGACTTGGAATACACAAGGAGGTCGTCCAAAAAGACAATGACAAACTTTTCTAAGTATTCCCAGAAAACACCATTCATTAAGCATCTGAAAACAACTGGTGCATTTGATAACCCAAATGGCACCACTGTGAATTCGTAATGACCATACCTTGTCCTAAATATGGTCTTGTTGATGTCTTCATCTCTAATCCTTACTTGATGATATCCTAACATGATATCAATCTTTGATAATATCCTTGCATCCTTTCACTGATCAAAGAGATCATTGATCCTTGGCAAAGGATACTTGTTCTTTATAGTCACTTTGTTCAATTGTCTGAATTTGATGCACAATATCAATGTCCCATCTTTCTTATTCATGAATAAAATTGGGGTGCCTCAAGGTGACACACTTGGGCGTATATACCCCTTCTTCAAAATTTATTCAAGCTGCATTTGTAGTTCCTTCAATTCGGGTGTACTCATTATGTAGGGAGTCTTTGATATTGGAGCTGCTCCAGGCATCAAATTTATAAAGGAATCAATATCTCTCTTTGGGGGTAGTCCTAGTATCTCCTTGATCACATCCTCAAATTCTTTTAGGATTACATGATCAATAAGATTTGGCACCTTATCCTTAGGTGTTTCTTCCATATGAGATGCAAATATTTGGCATCCCTTCCTGTAACACTTCTTCAGCTGCATTGTTGATATCTCTCAGACAGTAACTTCCCTGAGAATTCCTTGGACTGTTCTTAGGTTCCCTTCCTCATTCGGGAAATTAAATGCCTTGTTATGACAGTCTAAGATAGCATGGTGTTGGTCCAACCAATCCATACCAATTAGATAGTCATATGAACCCAAGGCAGGATGTTCAAATCTGCCTTCGTACTTATCCCATTCATGCCCACTAGACATGATTTAACTAGCTCAACAACCTTTCTCTTGGCTCTTGTAGCCAACTGCACCAGCCAAGATTTCTCATGCTTACTTCTTGAAAATTTAAATCTTTCCACTACCTTAGGATATATATAGCTATTACTAGCTCTTGAATCTATTAAAATAGTAAAGGAATGGTTATTGATCATACCTTCTACTTCAATCATGTGTGATTGAAAATCAGCTTGTTTTTTGTCCAGGGCTACATAGATCCTTGGTACACTTATGCCCATGTCCTCCACTATTTATGCGTGTTGTACATTGTGGACAGCTCTCACTTTGTCACTTTTGTAAGGATAATCTCTATACTTATGGTCTCCTTTACAACCCCAACATTGAATGAGTGTCTGCCTTAGCCTCCCACCTACCTCATCCATTCTATGCTCTCTAAAATATGGTTGTACTTGAGAATCGTTTCTCAAAAATGATGACTTGTTCCCCTTATGCCATTGTTCCCTCTTAAACTTATTCTTTTCTTCCCAAGATCTTTGGAAAGTAGGCTTTCCTTTATGTTGATCGTATAAGAACTTGGATCTCCTTATGGTTTCCTCCAAGGTCTTGGGATCATCATATTGAATTTTGTCACTGATGAAAGATGGAATCCCATTCAAATATCTATGAATATTTATTGTCTCATCCTTGATGAAGGAGACATACTTCAATAGATCTAAAACTATCATTTCATACTCATCAATGTTCATGCTCCCAGGCTGATTTCAAAGAAGACTTTCATTTTTTTTTCATGATACCTCTTGGTTAGGTATTTCTTCTCAAAATGATTATTGAATTCCTTGCATGTAACATTCTTCTCTCTAATGTGTTGCACTTTCACAAGTTGATCCCACCACATGGATGCCTTTCCTTTCAGTTGGTAAATAGAAATTCTTCCTTCTACATGAGAAGAATAATTATGCATTTGGAAATATTTTCTCATTCCCAACAACCATGTCTCGGCATCTTCATCTTTCTTGTGCTCTCCATAAAAAGTAGGAGGTTTGATCTTGTTCATTTATCCTTTCAATTCATCCACCCTAGACCTCCTATGCATATTGACAAGGGATGTACTTGATTTTTTGTGTGCTCTCTTGTTGGAATGCCTTTGGGAGTGATGGTGATGTCTTTTATTACTCCTTGATCTTCCTTTTCCCTCAAGAGTCATGTGGCTTCCTGATTTGTTGGAGCCACTCTCCTTATCCAACTTATTTTCAATTTTGTCTAGGATTTTCATTAACTTCGTATTGAAGTCTTTATGTTGTTCCCTGGCCTTCATAAGCCTCTCATTATAAGCCTTGTGGCTCTGGACTCTGTCTGCAATTTTCTAATGGTCTCAGCGATATTTATGTCTTCCTCCTTTCCTCCTACATGTCCATTGGAGTTGGTTCCTTCCATACCCAACTAGACATTCATCCCTCTGATTTCATTAATATATCAAAATTATTTTCTGTTTATTTCCTAAGAAATTGACTATTCAAATCCAATTTCTCGGTGAAAAATTATATTCTGTTGTTCAATACCTTCCAATGCTTGCTTCCATGCTCAATTATGAGCTTTGAGAAGAAAGTTATGGATACTTGAGCAAATGTATTTTCGAGGATGCAATCCCTATACATGGATTCTTCCATTTCATAGTCAAATTGGCTCTTGGATCCATGTTATATCCTCTCTTCAGGTTTACAAGCCTTCCTTACTTCGTTAGGCATAGGTCTGTACAAATTAAAACACCACACGGGCTCCTTCTCTAAGCCCTTATCTATTTTCAAAAAACAAATTCGAGCACTTAGCCATTTTTCTTTGGCCCCCCATCTCATGTGACCACTATCTGTGACCCAACGCTAACAGATAGGCTCTTATCCTATGCTTCGGGCCTCTGGGGCTCTGGAACTTCGGGTTTTGGAGGTTTACCTTTCACCTCACCCCTTTTCCTTCGATTGCCAAAGTGGCAAACTTTTGAAAAACTACCTCTTCAGGGCTCCAACACTTCAGAACTTTGGGCTTCGGAATATCTTACTACTTCATGCCTTATTTCTCCCGAATGCTAAACCAGTGAACTCCTAGGCTCACTTAGTACAGTGCACCCGAGGTGCTATGTGTCAACAAAACAGAGGTGACACGTGGCCCAATCTATTGTTGAGGCATGTTAGACTCCCATTGGCACAAATAACATGTCAAATGAAAGAAATATATGGACACGTGGAATGTGTACGGTGGTCCACATCACCCTAAGTGACGTCACTTATGTATTCTGTAACTTTAGAATTTCGAGCTTCGGTGGACTTTGCACCTTCACACTTCTAATATCCCAAACAATGAATTTTTGAATACTTGGAGAACATATGATCGATGGTCTTAATTCCTTGTTTAGATCAGCAGTCAATGGGATCTCCAGAACTCCGAGCTTTAGGAGTTCTAACGCTCCATCTTGCACTGCCTCCTGAATTGTCGAAACCATGAAGGATTGAGATCTATGGTCAACATTCACCTGTTGACGGATGGTCGGGATTGACTCCAATTTCATAAACTGAGAAAATCATTGATATTTCGATCACTTTAAGATCTACGGTCCTTGTTGATTGCGTACCTCGAACATGCTCTAGGTTTAACAATGACCCCACCTTCCACAATGGAAAGATGTGTTATGGAGCCGAAATCATGTCCACCGTTGATCTTCCACCCTGATGGAGATCTACGATTCTGATGGATTTCAGAATGTGAAGCTACACCTTCATTAATTCACCTTTGGATTTTCACAATGAAATATGCACGATGGAGTGGAGATCAACGTCCATCATTGATCTTTCATCCTGATGAAGATCTACGATCACTATGGATTACAGAATTTGAAGTAGCTCCTTCATTGATTTTGCTTTGGATTTCCACAATCGTTTATGTCTATTGATCTAGTCAGCAACCACGCGCTAGAGGGGTGCTACATCATAGATCCCAATAAGCAGACACATGGCCCAATCTCAGGGGTGACACTTGTCAAGTTCTAACTGGAAAAATTAGTCTTTTAAAAGCACAAAACACACTGACATGTGGCTTGCATCTTATGTGTCCATGTCATCCCAGGTGATGTCATCAAGCCACGTCACTTTGGTGCTTCGTGACTTCGGAACTTTGGAACTCTAGGTCTTCATAGATTCGAAATTTCTTCCTTCATCATCCATTATTTCCTCTGAACATCTAATTCTTGAACCCCTTAACTTTTCTAGGGTCCATGTAGCACCTATGTTGGCGTATAATATGGTGCCACGGGGCCCCATTGTCGAGTGACATGTGTCATACTTAGGGAAGGTCCACTTAACCCTAGGTGACATCATCATGCAATGTCATATGTAGCTCTTTGGGACTTAGGAGCTCTGAGAGACTTCCCCACGCTAAAACACAAATTCCCCAAATGGAAAATGCTCGAATAGGATGATCTACTAGCACGTTTCCTCATACACGAATGATCCATATTCACTCTGGAATTTAGGACTTTGGGACTTCAGGAGGAAGTCCATTCTGCACACACTTCCACCAATTTCCCCGAACTCTGAACCGCCAAACTACTTGGGAAATCCCACAGCTCTCCTCCTCCCAAAATATCTATGGTTGAGAGTCACTTTGGGACTTCAGAGCTTCATGCTTCGGCTCCTTTCTCAACAAAAACTTAAAAAATCATCGAAGTAACGAAGTCCAAAGGATTTGATGGTTAAATGTCATGCACCTTCTCCAGATCTAACGGTTGTTAGGGATCTGTATTCTTCCAAATAGACCCAACAGCCCAAATTTAAACTTTGTGGCCCAATACCATGGTTGGCATGGTTTATCAAACTGTTATACCTCCTGAGCTTCTGAACACAACAATGGTGTTCCCTCAGTGCCCTCCTCGCACTTTGTAATTTTAATTCTCTGATAATTTTGCTTCAAAATCCACTTATATGGCCCAATTCAGGCTCAGTGTCGAAAAATGGGCTCTGATACCAATTTGTAACACCCCTAGACTTATCCTGGGAAATGTCACTCGAAATAAATACAAAACAAAACTGCTCACTTTGTTCTAATAATCAAAATTTTCCATACCCAGGCATAGACCTGTTGGGATATAGCAGACAGAGCTCTTTGCAGAACATCATGCATATAAACTTAAACAAATAATATGTATTCTACTAATACACAAATTAAATGTAGAAATCACAGCAATCTTCTACAACAGCTTACACAGGAAATATTATAAATATCATGGCATGTATAGAATACACAGCATAAAAATTAACATAGAGATGGTACTTATCTTTTTATGAAATCCACCAACTACATGCATACCTTCCACAAACCTCCTAGCCTTAGACCACATTTCTCCAAGCTATCAACAGTGGGTCAACACTAAGCTGGGACTAAACTCCACCCAGAGTAAAGGGAATCCTAGGCTAGGCTAATACTATGAAAAGTTTCACAATGCAACAAGAAATATTCCCTCCCAGGATCCTACTTACACCACTGCTCACATAATCTCATTCCCCACATGCCTTTCCCACCCTGGGAATATACACCTTCACTATTCCACATTCCATCATCAGCTCCACTTCCCTTCCAGGGATTCAGCAACAAGCCAGATCAGAAATTCTTAGAGCTCTGTAGTTGTTGATGGACTCCCTCCAGGAAAAATCACTTCCCTAGAAATATATCTCACCTGGAGAGAGTTTCTCACAGGCCTGACAACCTGCTTCTTCAATCCACGGTCATGACAACTCACCTCTTCAAAACCATAGGCCTGAAAACCTTCTACTTTTATCCAACTCCGAAGTCAAACAGGTAACCATAGTAACCACAGTAGAAAAATCAGGTATGGGTTTTGGTAATGACAGCAAGCCACACCATTCCAGAGAAAAAATTTGGTAGCAACAACAAATTGGCTAGGGCATGATATGGCTCATGCACTATGCAATCGTGTTTTCCCTCACAGGAAAAATGGGTTAGATTTACGGTTTTGCGGGTTTCAGAGGTTGTTGAGGTCAACGATGCAGGAAATGGTTGGCTACATGAATGCTCAGTCTGAGTGTGTGTGTGTGAGTATAGAGAATGGAAAGAATGGTGAGTGAACCCCCACAACGATGGATTTTCCCCCATAAAACTACATGTGCCTAGGTTCACACCTGGATCTCTTGGGAGCTCGTTCCTATCCACTTGGATTACGCTCCTCTCCCCAAATGAACTTAGGATAACAGGGGTTATTTCCCATACCTTAGTATTTTAAGAAAATGCATTATAATATTCCCTTGGGGTTAATCCCTTGTTGGCACCAAGCCGAAGTGGAAAGAAGGATGATCATGAGAAAGAAAGCGTGCATAAATGGAAGTAACAGATGGAAGGTAACATGGCATGCATGCATGCAAGAAAGCATGCACAAGGAAAACAGCAATTGGAGGAAGAACAGCACACATGCATGGGAGGAAGACCTAACATCCGTAGGGTTAGGGTTTTGGTAATACATTGTAAATGGCTGAAGAGACCGATATATATAAATAGAGATACACAGGTATCATAGAGAGGTTGATTCTCTTTTGCATTAGTTCAACTTTTGTAATACTCTATCGTAGCTAGATACGAGTTGATGTGTTATGTAATATGGTCGTGGACCAATTTTGTAAGTTGTTGAACTAAGAACAAAGGAGAGGAGGAAGATCTGAGGATTATATCACAGGTTGTGGATCCTGGTGCGATCTAGTTCGCCTCATACAGATCTTACCCATCAGAGGGAATTGTAAGCGCGCAGCGCTGGAGATGCAAAACTACCATAATAAAAGAGCCAAGAGCCAAATATTTGTGGATGTAGCCTAGGAGGGGGTGAACCAAAGTAATATATGTGTAATGTGATGAATGCATGTATCACTTTTCTTTCTTTCAATAGTTCATTGCTATGCTTAATAAAGGAGTTAATATATTGTTATGGAATATGATTATGTTGTTCGTGAATTAAACTGTGAAATGGAAATGTGCACCCATGAGGAATAAGTAGATTACATTCACAGATTGTAGCACATGGATTTGGTTAACAAACCCCTATCTCATACTCAATCCTAGGCTGTAAACACCCGAGTCTTATAGCCACCCATTTAAATCTATCTCGGGTGAGATTGTGCAGTGCATTCTGTGTACTATGTTGCCTTATGGTTTACCAGGAGGGCCAATATTTTTATAGGCTTTGTTGGAAAACCGAAAGACATGAACCCTAGGTCAATAAATCAGACAGTAAAAGAAAGTAGTAGATGAGATAGATTGCACGAGAAAAGAACAAGTGAAACAAGAAGACCAATGAGACATTAGAAGGGAATGTTGAGACCTTGGAACCCCACGAAAGCAGAAATCGAAGGTTGGTTGAGAACCAGAGAGCTAGAGTTTTCCCAAAAAGACAATAGAAACCCTAGACTCACACCTCACAAATATCTGGATAAATACGTATTTACTGATTTACATGAAGTCTTTTTCTGTGATTTTCTGCATCTACTACAGGAGTGGATACTAAGGTTGAAGGATAACCATGCGACGAACCGGATTCGACAACTATATTGGACCCAGGTACAGATTGAGCAGCTACATCAGGTGAACAACAAATTCACCCGAGTAGTAGACTTTTGGCTTGACAGTATTGTGGAAGGTTTCATCATCGAATTTGTAGTTGACACAGTGAATTCATACAGCACAGCAGAGAAATAATTTCTACGTGGACCTTGAGGAAGGTACATTCAATCCATGTATACTTTTATTAAGATACTATTATATAAAAAAGGTGTAATGACAATGGAATCAGACAGCTAAACTTCACTGCATGCATGGGGTAAGGGGGGAAACACTGACAGAGAGAGGATAAATGGAAGGAGGTGAGGAGAAAGGAAAGAAGGAGTAGGAACCCTTTGACCCGATCATGATGGATGACGACCAGCTCAAGTGGATATTGGCATCATCAGGAATGACTCATAGCAGAGTACCCTACCAATATAAGGTGAATATCAAGAAGAGAGTTGTATCCGTGAGGGAAGGCTTAGCGAGCGATGAGGAAGAGGTAGAGGATCTCTAGGTTGTGGAGAAAATTGAGGAAATCCTGCGTGCAACATACGAGAGGAAGATGAGAGGCCCAAGAACAGGAGGAGAAGGCAGCCATCCTATCCATATTAATGTCAGTGTGGAACCCATGAACCCATGTGTGACTAATACACCAAAGAGAACACCACAGTTTAGAAAACTGAAGTTTGGAGGAAGTCCGACATCAAGAAGTACATTTACACTAGGAGCAACAATTGGAGGAGCCAATTCCGACAACACTAGTCAAGTATCTACACCACGCGAAGAAGGTAGTAGTTCAGTATTCAGAATGGCAGGACAGGATCCCACTATCAGATTACAAGAATTTCGAGGAGAAGCAGCAGAAGACCTTGAGAATCATTTGTCATTTGTGCAAAGATCTGGGAGGCAAAACAGATCACTAATGAAGATACCAAACTCGCGCAGCTAGCGATTACGCTAAGAGACCGTGCACTAGACTAGTACATGAGTCTAGACACAAATAGTGCCCCTGGGATGACGAGGACATTGGCAGACATTAAGAATCTATTGATTAATTAATTCTAGAAGTCAAGATCGGATCAGTACATGAATGAGATGATCGAAATAAAACAGAAACCAGGAGAATCAGTATGGGAGATCGATCAGAGGTTCAAGGGACTAAAAGGAAAACTAAAATACCTTATGACCGAGATGCAGCATTGGTACCTGTTTGTCAACTCACTACTCCCACACTTAAAGTATCCCTTACGAAAATAGAAATTTCAAATGCAGACAGAGGCTCTGTAGGTAGACTTGCAACTGGAAGAGAGCCAGTACCAGCAGACGAGCCCAGTTATTGAGGAATTGAAGGAGGATTTGAAGAATCTAACATTTCAGCTGAACTAGAATAAGAACAAGGAAAAACGAGAAGTCATTTGGTGCACTGCATGCAGGATGGAAGGACACCACAAGAACAAATTCCCAACATTCATGCATATGGAAACAAGTATGCCAAATATGCTACCACAGGGAGGGTTATGGTGAGAACTATGCAAGAAACCGGTCACAACCCTTATCACTGCACAATGATGCAGAAATACTAGACAATTCTAAATAATTCATATTGCACCTTTTGTAAGTCAGTAGGCCACGACGACAAAGATTGCATAACTATGGAGCTGATGCAGGAAATAACATCAGATGCATATAGGGTAGAGGCCGAAATGATGACTGGGTAAGCAGCGCCACGGTTCAATCAAACCCCAGCTCCATACAATACTTTGTAGCAGCAGTAATATTATGCGTAGCAACCATACAACAACGTGCAGTCGTAGTATAACCTAGCATAGCCCCAGTACAATATCGTGCAGTATAATCAAGCACCATAGTATAACTCGTCGAGAGGTGATCGAACAGGCTACCGAGGAGGAGGACGAGCTAGAGGAGGTTTCGGACATGGTAGAGGACCAGTCACGTGTCACAATTTTCAACAACTAGGACATTATGCATGGGAATGTCCACTCCCACCCACAACTTGTATGTATTGTCGCGCATCAGACCACGACATAGAGGAATGTCTGACACTACTAGTAAAGATCCAAGAAAAAAGGAACCAGAACAATCAGAATGTCCAGTGGATTTCATCCGAAGCTAGGAATGACAGACGAAACATCAATATAGTCACTCGTGGAGGAACAAAAACAGAAAATGATGTAGTTCGACGATAACCAGCACAGAACCAATGGGTAAAGAAGAACACTGAACCATGAAAGTAATTCAATGTGCCAAAAGAAAAGGATACTTTTAAGGAAGCCAGACAAGAATTTCAGAAGAAGGACACAGCATCGACTTCAACTACACAACCATTCAAGGAAGCCCCAGAATACGAGATTTCACCATCACTGGATCATACCAATGGAATACATCCCAAGGGACAAGTAAGTACAATCAAATTCTTTTTGCAATCATGCATAAAAGTATTAAGTGATCCTTCATCTGTGAAAATATTGCAAAACATACTAGAGAAATGTAGCAGCAATATGGAAGAGAAGCTAGAACCAAAAACTGTCAATCACCTACACACCAGAAGAAGAACAAGTAGGGAATTTTGAATAAATGATAGCATTGGGGATTTCAATATGGGAGACATTATACTAGACCTAGGATCTGAAGTGAATTTGCTACCCAAGAAGACCTGGAAATGCATGGGAGAGCCAACACTGGGATATTCAAATGCCCAATTAAAACTATCAAACCAGCATAGATTCCTACCAATAGGTAGACTGAAAGGAGTGACAGTAGACCTTGATGGAGTGTTCACTAAAGAAGACTTCGAATTCATTGAAATAGTGGATGGCACAACACCTTACCTGGCACTACTTGGTATGGATTGGGTGTTTGACAACCAGACCATAATCAATTTGAAAACCAGGAAAATGACATTTGAATCCAGAGAATAGAGGGTCATAGCACCACTAGATCCATCAAAAGGGGAGAGGTTCATATAACCCACTTGTCTAGACTTAGAGGAGATCGTCCAGTTGTACATAACAACTACGCGTGATGAGGATTACGTTAACCCAACTGCAAACGGAGTACTCAGTTGGCGAAGAATTACTTCATGCACAACAGACTCAGATATTGGGTTAGAAAACTGGCAGCAGAGACTACACGAAGTATCCACGTGAAGATGTGCAAGAATAGACCACACAGTAATATGGGTAGGCACAGAAATCAGAGAACCACCCAGCTTCCATGGACTAAATGATTTGGAAACATTCTTGACACAATACGAAGACTAAGTAATAGAGAACCAGCAACTGTCAGCACTTGACTTAGCACTCAAGGCCACACCCACAAGATAGTGGGGCGCACATAAAGAGACCATTACAGACTGGTATCAATGTAAGCTCTTACTGTGCATAAGGTTCGACGCAGAACAAGAATACAACAAACAACAGCAATACCAAGGACAAGAGGCACCAGCAAAACACTTGGCGAAGTGCAAAACGCTGTGGAAAATGACACCACCAGAGGAATGGCCTCATCACTTCATACATTCTTTAGAGGGCATACCAGTGAACTAGTACACAGACCAGGAATTGCACAAAGGAACTACAACATGGAGGACATTACAACAGAACTTCACAATCACTTCTTCATTCGAGCATGAGAACCCCAACATAGACGCAACTCTCAAACGAATCAGAGGAGTAATATTCATTGAAGAACCGGAAATAGAATTTATCATAGAGGAGCAACAGAGGAATAAACAGATAGTCAAGGAGCTATTGTCATGTTATCATGTATAGGAGAAAGTACCAAATGAAGATGACCCATGCGATATTCAGATCGAAGAAGTAGAAGGCAAAAGAGATGTGGAAGGACCACCCATAGAATCAAAATTCACTGTTGCACCAATCAAGGTAAATAAAGTTAACATCGGGACAGCTGAGCAGCCCAAAATGGACAGCATTAGAGACTACTAGGACGAGCAAACAGTAGAAAGCATCACAAAATTGTTGTGTGAATATAGCGACCTTTTTCCCACAACATTTACAGAGAGGAAAGGTATAGCAGGAGAACTGGGAAAAATGAAGATACCACTCAAACCTGAAGTGATACCTATAAGACAACAACCCTATAGAATGAACCCCATATATAAACAAAAAGTGAAAGATGAGATTGATAGGATGCTCGAAGTCGGCATCATCGAACCAGTTGAAGAATCGGAATGGATAAGCCCGATGGTAGTACAGGACAAGAAACAAGGAAGAGGGATTAGGATATGCGTCGAATTAAGAAATTTGAACGATGCATGCCTACACGACCCATTCCCTACACCATTCATGGATGAAGTGTTAGAGAATGTGGGGGGACATGAAGCTTACTCATTCATTGATGGATTCTCAAGCTACCATCAGGTTAAGATATCACAGGAGGATAGACACAAGACCACGTTTGTGATGCAATGGGGATATTATTAGTACACAGTCATGTCGTTCAGACTGAAGAATGCACCCGCAATATTCTCCAGAGTAGTCATCGCAGCATTTAAGGAATTCATCCATCAGTTCCTCAAATTATACATGGATGATTGGATAGTTTACAATCTATTTAAAAACCATGTGGAAGTTTTACGACTAATGTTAGAGAGATGTAGACAATGCCATATATCACTGAATATCAAGAAATGCATATTTGGAACACCGTTTGGGATACTATTGGGGCACATAGTATGCAAACAAGGCTTGTTAGTGTATCCAAACAAGATCGTCATCCTTGTTAACTTACCAGCACCAAAAACAGTCTGACAGCTAAGAGCAACCTTAGGGCACACCGGATACGACAGAAAATTCATCAAAGGATATGCACAGATCACAACACCAATGGAAAAACTGTTAAGGAAGGATACCAAATACCAATGGCACGATGAGTGTCAACACGGTTTGGATACCCTGAAGGAAAAGATGGTTATTGCACCAATATTAGTATTTCCAGACTAGGAAACGACATTCCATGTGCATGTAGATGCATCATCGATAGCACTTGGAGCTATCTTGGTGCATCCAGGAGTGGGAGACTTGGATTATCCGATAGCGTTCGCAAGAAGAAAACTATCAGACTTAGAACAGAATTATAACACGACAAAAAGAGAAGGCCTAGCCATGGTCTATGCACTGCATAAGTTCAGACATTACCTATTGGGGAAACACTTTAATATGTTTACAGATCACTCAGCCCTAAAATTCCTATTCAAAAATCCAATGTTAGAGGGGATAATCTGTCAATGGTTATTACTATTCCAAGAATTTGACTTTGAAGGAATAGTTGAGCCAAGAAAATTGAATGCAGGACCTAACCACTTGTCAAGGGTCACAAATGGAGAAGAACCTACGAATATAGAAGACACCTTTCTGGATGCACAGTTATTCTCAGTACAAATTGTTGATGACTACTTCGTAGAGATCATACAGTACTTACACACAGGTAATACACCACAAGAATATACCACCACACAGAAGAAGAACCTGGTAGTCCATGTAGTCGACTATCAACTGATCGTAGGACACCTATACAAAATGGGCGTGGATATCATCTTGCGAAGGTACGTGCTAGAGCACGAATGACCAATAATTTTAGTAGAAGCCCACGCAGGAGGACATTATGCAGGAAAATCTATCGTGCAGAAGGTGCTATGTGCGGGACTATGGTGGCCAACGATTCACAAAGACTCAAAAGAGTAATGTCAGGGATGCAATGTCTGTCAAAGGGTAGGAAAACCCAACAGAAGGGACGAGATGCCACTATGACCACAAGTAACATTACAGGCATTTGATAAATGGGCAATAGACTTTGTGGGACCCATTAACCCACCATCCAAAAGGACAGGGGCAAGATACATCATCACCATGATGGAATACCTAACAAGATGGGTTGAAGCCACACCAGTAAAAGACTGCAGCACAGAGACAGTTGCACACTTCTTGTTTGAAAAAGTGATCACCAAATTTGGGTGCCCAAGAGTTTTTATGAGCGACCAAGGCACGCACTTCATAAACAGCACCATCCTTGTGATACTCAAAGAGTTTGAAGTTCATCACCAGAAGAGCACACCATATCACCCACGGGAAAATGGCACAGTAGAATCCTTCAACAAAATTCTCGAGAATGCACTAACAAAGATATGTAATGTCAAAAGAGATGACTGGGACCTCAAATTACCAGCAGTATTATGGGCGTATAGGACTACATGCAAAAAGTTGACAGGGCACACACCATTCAAACTAGTATATGGCCAATAAGAAGTAGTGCCATTAGAATTTTTAGTACCCAGCTTATGTGTAGCAGCTATCACACAAATGATAGAATGGGGCGTAGTACAAGAAAGATTGAATTAGTTATTGTCAATGGAGGAAGACTGAATCCTAGAAGGATTCCATCAACAAGTGCATAAATCCAGAGACAAATCTTGGCACGATCGACACATCAAGAAGAAAACATTCAAGGAAGGATATCTAGTATTTCTCCATGAAAGCAAATCGTTTCAGCACCCGGGGAAGCTTAGAATGCATTGGCTAGAACCATATGAGGTACAATCTGTAACAGACGGAGGATATGTATAGTTAAGAGATTTATAAGCAGGAACATACCTAAGAGGAATGATCAGAAGGGAGCTGACTTAAGCTATACAAGGACAGTCGACCACCCACCGTGCAATAAAAAAAAAAGGAAACCAGACTAAAAAGCACGTAGCATTCTAGAGAGAGAAAGGCCACATGACGTTCAAAACAAAAATTCATCAAAGGAAAGGACAACGGTTACATACCAAATAAAAACGAGTGGGAAACAAAAAGTCAGCAAAAGTAGTATGACAGGATAGCACTAAGCGGAATTAAAGCACAGCAAGGATTGAGGAAACATCACATTAAATGTGCCAATTGGAGATGGCAAAGCAAGCGTAATGGAAAGTATGAAACTGCCACAGATGCATTGAACCCACAGTTATGGTGCATTAATCACATCATGGAGGAAGCATCCTTGACAAGCTTCATGACAAGCCCATACAACACGTGAGCATGAGAGCAACTGGTCTATTCGTGAAGGAGAACAGAGAGAGAGAAATAGTAGCCAGAACAAATAGAGAAAGACCACATAGCTCACCAAATTCATTTGAACTCAGCAAACGTTCGACAGTCACCACTATGGCACCACCGAAGCCAACAGAACCAGGCCAGACAGCCAAACTGACCAGGTTTCAAACTAGGTCATGAGGATTGCTGGAGGAAAACAAGCAACAACAACCAGAGATCGTCGATATCAACGAGATCCCATCCCCAGAGGCAATACCAGTAAACCCTACACCGATACTAGAAGAGATTCAACAGCCACAAGCAGGGACCATGAAAGAGGATACGCCAGCAGCAATGAAGGAGCCTCAGAATGAAGTGGAAACCCAGCGGGAAGTGAAACCAGAAAGCACTCAAGAAGTCGTGGTAGTTAATAGAACGGCATAGAATATGGGTGTAGCATTGCAACCAGACAAGTTGTAAGAACCCAGCCTAGGTCAACCAATAGAGGAGACCGTTGGAACTACCTCGGCTTAGCCAGAATGGCTGATGGGGGGACAACCAGAAGTTGTTGGAAATTCCAACCAGCCACCACAATAGGAAGACAGAGTTCAGATACTGAGCTCACCTCACAAGCAACCTATAGCATAAATTATGCTACCACGCATACCAGATGGAGTATAGGTAGAACTACAGCTACTAGGTCAGGTTGGGAAGCTCAAGTATTTCGACCATGACGTATCAGATGAAACCAAGTTCCCAGAACTTTCACAGAGGGTCTTTATGCAAACCATAACTATAAACCAACTTGTTTAAATGATCATCTAGCCACACCAGTGGGCAGCTAGGATGGACAGAACAGGAATCTTAGGTTTGTTGAAGCTACCACATTTTGGCAAAGGCCAGTACATGATAGCATGCGTCAAGCAGTTGTTAGTAGTCACACATGGAGGGGATATATGGTTGGATAAACCCATCCCCATAACTTTTGAGCTTATCCTGCATATAATAGGACTACCCATTTGGGGTCTGGATCCCGCGTTGATTCTGGACGACAAATCCAAGGAGAAAGTGTTGGAAAAAGAGATGAAGAATAAATATGGCACGGCCAATGGAATGAGGGGCATCATAATAAAATGAATCAACAATGCAGCTACACAACTGGGCGCAAATATCTTATCTTGCAAATTGCTCAGAAAATGTTGCAAAGAGGAAGTACCAGCAGGAGTCATTGCAGTTGCATCTCAGTGCGCAGAAGGCACCTTTATGAGTTGGGTGCCATATCTATTGAATTTGTTTCAGGTGGAATGCAAGGATGCACAGGACCTAGGCACATAATTCCATTACTCATGGTTGATCACCTTAATAGCCTTCATGCAATGGCGAGAACCAGAGTATGTAATTTTTTGCACTAGACTGCAACCAGCGAGAGCAAGATACCTATTACTGAGATCTGGGCCACAGGCCATACATAAGAGGGAGAATGGAATCATATTTTAAGAATACCTACGGGACATACAGGAATCCATCATCCGATCATGGAGAATAACACAAGAGGTTGTCGCACGATATGCGAACATCGCCAATTTTCGAGCCACAAGACAGACAATGTGGATACAACCAAGGTAGGATCCAGATAGACAATGGCTATTGATGTGTTATTGCATCACAGAAGGTGATATAGACATGGTCATCAATGAATTTCCTGATGAATGGAGGATCCCAGCCATTACCCGGGAAGAATCGGAAAGAACAGCAGAAGGAGAGGCAGTGCAGGCGAAAAGACAGCTTCTGGAAGTCCCAGTGCCCAAGAAACCAAGGACGATCCAAAACAAGATGACTCAGGAAAATGAAGGGTCAAAGTAGATAGGGACCCAGAAGGGGCAAAAAGAGACTACACAGTCGACCAACCAACAGCTGAAACAAGCTAAGGGAGCAAGGGAGACCGCCCCAAACCCCATCACACAGGAACCAAGGGGAAATAAGAGACTAGCCACGCAGGAAGGCGGCATGCACAAGAAATCAAAGGCGCAATGAGCATCTCTAGACTATACGATCACAGAGGACGACGAGGAAATGATCACCATAATCGTCAAGGATTACTTAGCAGACGATTTTGATCATGCAGTGCATCACATGGATAAACTACAAAAAGAGATGGCACAAATGGGATAGTTCCTCAAGAAATTCAGGGAAGCACAGACAACGAGTAGCAGCAGAGGCACAGATCCACCAACAATACAGTCCAAAGAAAGAGTGGAGGTAGAAGAACGAGACCCAATCCACCCCATGCCACACGCAAATGCAATGATTTACATCAAACCTATCATGTTCTGCATGGATGAAATCATGGGGCAGATACCCTTGAAAGACTTGGACCACATCCAATTGGTCTTGACACGGATGTCATCAAGGGCATTACACAAATTGCAAGTTAGTGTTGACCACGAGGTATAGACTCATGCACATAAAAACTTAGTCGAGCTACAACAAGCAACAAAGAAGCGTGAGGTGCTAGAAAACTTCTATGAGCAGACCAAGCTCGAAACTCAGGAGGAAAAAGAACGCAAAAATGAGCTAGAACGAAGAGTGGGAGGATTTTTTGAGAAACTCCCAAGCACCATGCAAGGGAATGAACTCCAGTTAGCAGGAAAGATTGACCAGATTGCGCAGGAAATTGATCAATATTAGAAGGAGATCGTGAATATCCGTGAAGATCTCACACCAAACACTCCACCGGTAGTAAAGGAGCAAAGGAAGCAACAACGCAACTACAGGAGATGGAACAACAGGTTAGCACAGCAACTAAATTTCTTGATAAAGCAGCACAACTTTGGACAAGGTTGGAGGAGGATCCACAGGTTCAATGCTAAGAAAAGGAAGAGGAAAGGATCAATGCAACGATCCAAGAGCTCAAACAGAGGCAGAATACCATACCAATCCCATAACGAGTCAAAGGGACGCAGGAGATAAAGAATATGTAGGTAGAACTTATCACTACAAAAACACAGAAACAGGAGCGTCGGGCTCAAATAGAACCATTGTAGGAACGGGTAGCAGAAATACTTGCACAAGGAGAAGGAGATAAAACACAAATAGCATAGACCTAGACCAAATATGCAGAATTGTTGAGCAATGAAGTGGTAGTTCATGTAGTAGACACCATCAAGGAGAAGACCACACAGGCACTGACAAAAGCAGCAGAGCTCAGGGAAAATTTCTAGACGATCACCAAGGAGATCGAAGAACCTCAGAAGGATTAGGTGACTCAAGACGAGTCACATGTCAGTGTTGGGGTCCTATTGGAACTGGGACGAAGTGGAAAGAAGGATGATTGTGAGAAATAAAGCGTGCAGAAACGGAAGTAACAGCTTGAAGGTAACACAGCATGCGCGCATGAAAGAAAGCGTGCACAAGGAAAATGAAAGTTGGAGGAAGAACAACATGCGTGCACAAGAGGAAGACCTAACTTTGGTAGTGTTAGGGTTTTGGTAATACATTGTAAATGGTTGAAGATCCCGTTATATATAAATAGAGATACATGGGTATCATAGAGAGGTTGATTTGTTTTTGCATTAGTTCAGCTTTTGTAATACTCTATCATAGCTAGATACGAGTTGATGCGTTATGTAATATGGTCATGGACCAATTTTGTAAGTTGTTGAGCTAAGAACAGTGGAGAGGAGGAAGATATGAGGATTAGATCGCAGGTTGTGGAGCCTGGTGCGATCTAGTTCGCCTCATACATATCTTACCCATCAGAGGGAATTGTAAGCGCGCGGTGCTAGAGATGCAAAACTACCATAATAAAAGAGCGAAGAGCCAAATATTTGTAGACATAGCCCAGGAGGGGGTGAACCATGGTAATATCTATGTAATGTGATGAATGCATGTATCTCTTTTCTTTCTTTCAGCAGTTCATTGTTATGATTAATAAAGGAGTTAATATATTGTTATGGAATACGATTATGTTGTTCGGGAATTAAACTATGAAATGGAAACGCGCACCCATGAGGAATAAGTAGATTACATTCACAGATCATAGTGCATGGCTCTGGTTAAAAAAACCCTATCTCATACTCAATCCTAGGCTGTAAACACCCGAGTCTTACAGCCACCCATTTAAAGCTATCTCAAGTGAGACTACACAGTGCATTATGTGTATTGTGTTGCCTTCTAGTTTACCAGGAGGGCCGATAGTTTTAGAGGCTTTGTTGGAAACCCGAAAGACATGAACCCTGGGTCAATAACTCAGACAGTAAAAGAGAGAATTTAAACCAACATCCCTCAAGCTTATCTCTTTTTCCTAGCCTCTCAGCCCCATCCCTTTCCCTAACCAGTGGAGCTTAGTCCCCCATAACTCTTTCTTAGTGGTTGGTCTACATGCAGCGATGTAATTATATTAATGATGTGAGTATTTACATATACCAAATCAGGCTCCCTGACCTTCAACATCTAGGCTCTCCAGCCTAATAAACACATAATCCTCCCAGCTTATAAAGAATTGTCTCACCAGCCTATAAACATCATTACAATTCAGCAGGGCCTCGGCCTTGGGGTATTACAACATTTATATACTCTAGGCCTTTGGCATTACATATCAATTCATATATTGATAAATTAACTGAGGGAATTCTTACCTCAATTCCCTTCAACATCAAAAGCAGTCAAATGCATACTTGCATGGTTGGGATGATACTTGATCAACTAGCATTCATAGAAGCTCATAGGTTTCCTCCTCCATCCTTTTGATCACCATTACTACCACCCTCATGGGTCTTCACATAGATGGAAGTCATAAGCGGCAGCAGCATCCACATATTTAACCATGATATTTCATTTTTCCTGAATACATAATCCATAATTAGCCATATTCAATTTCCATAACATGATACTATTATAAGTCCTCAAGCATGCCATATGCATATACAAGCATGTACATATGCACAAATTCACACCCATATGCACCAAGCATTCACTGATATCATTCCTACTAATGCATATGCATTCTAACTTCATTGTAGGCATAATGCATACTAGTGAATTTATGTTTCAATTCACGTATTTATTTATTTATTTATGTTGTAGTTGATTTTCCTTGAATTTATTAATATTCTTGTTGCATTGTGTGCTCCCATTCTTCTCTTAGCACTATTTCTCCCCAGTCTGAACACTTTACAGCCAAGTTCCACTTGGACATTCTGCAATCCAACCAATGTGTTCTATTTTCAAAAAAAAAAATTGGGTTGTTATATTATTTGCAGTGAAAGTCTAGTCGAGGTAGATCGACTGACAGTCAAAGGTCAAAGTGGATCGATAGCAGTTCAAAGTCGAGGTAGATCAACAACAAGTCGAAGATCAAGGAATTCGACTGGGTAAAGTCAAAGTTGAATCTATTGAAGGCAATTCAACCAACCAGAGGTTGAAGTGCAGGCATGAGATGACCGACTAGAGACCGAATGAAGGTCGACTGGTAAACCCGACTTGGAGTCGACTATAACAGAATCCCAGGATTTGTGGGATTTGTAGCCAATTATATACATGGATCTATAACCGTTTTTGGGTGCCAACCTTTAAGGTTTTCCCTATTGTAAATCCTATAAAGAGGCATGTTTTAAGGCCGTAAAGGTTGTTGTTGTAGGTGATCATAGAATGCACTTTTGTAGGTTAATGCATGTGTAAGTGTAGGTTGTTGGTCATGCATATGTAAGCCGAATTGGATACATGGTTGTTCTTACTTGTGCAAGAGGGTATGATGTCAAATGATTCTTAGGTGTGGACCAGGGTTAGACATGTAACATTTTATTTTGAATGAATAAGACAACAAGAGAGTAGAACGCTCAAAGGAATGTTGATTTTCCCAATTAAGGGTTTCTAGGGTAAAATCTCAGTGTATTGTGTGATTTATTGTGTCATTTGATTTCTTGATTAAATTCTTCTTCTCTTCTGCTAGGATTAGTGTGGAAGTGCCCAGCATTTCTTGACATGTGGTATCAGAGCTTAGGTCTTCCCTGACAAGTGATTTATCAAAGCAATGTAATACTTTGGCGAGTATATCAGAACTTGATTTGCCAATCTTGAATCTAAGACCTAAACCCTAGTTATAGTAAGAGTCATAAGTCATAAAAAAAATTAAATATCACGGTAAAGGATGGTGAGCAGTTCCAGAATAGATATAGAAATATTCAATGGCCATAATTTTGAGATTTGGAGGCTTCAAAATGGAAGATCTTCTTGTAGATCGATAACAATGGATAGCGGTCTGTCCAGGTACCCATGACCCGGATTTAGGAGTGGAACGAAATGATTAACAGACCGAATACAATAAAAATAGAGAAATGAATAAAAACACAGATATCCAATGAACAATATAGTCTATTAAATAAATGAAATAGGATGAAACTGTAAAACTACAAAACTTAAACACTTGCTTGAATGGTGGTATCTATCTCTGAGAAGAGATGCGCATGTTATGCGCATATGTCTAATCAGAATGATTACAATGATGCCTCGAAGGCCTTTTTTATATTACTCATGAATGCCAAAACCCTATACATCCAAAAACCTAACCCTAGGAGGTGAAACGCCAAAAGTTCTATGGGCCCCTATGGTTAAGTTGGTACCTCAACTTCCCAGGGTCATAACTTTTGCATACGACCTTCATTTTAGGCGCGTGATAATACGTTGGAAAGGTATTCTAGAGAAATACACATTACGAAGTCAAAATCAGACTCTATCTATAGTTTAATTATGGCAAGCCAAAAAAACATTGTTAAGGGCCCCTAAATGGCCCTGCAAGTACAACAAGATGTGTTGACATGAAAACATACAAAATAATCCAGTTCGATTAGGTGGGAGGCCACTAGTATCCACCTGGAATATGTGTAGGGATCCAGACATACCTGAAAGTGTAGAACCCACCATTACAAAGAAGTGAAAAAGAATGTTTTGAACTAAAATTGTTAAGAGGAGCCAGTTGGAATAGGTGGGTGGCCACCAATATCCACTTGGATCAACCTAGCCGACAGGCATGCCAACGGAAGAATGGGAGAAAATCGAAAGAAAAGAAATAAGTACGATGTGGATTTGTCTTGAAGATTTGGTGACATAGAATGTCTTAGGTGAAGATTCGACCAAGAAACTATGGGACAAGATGGGAAGCTTATACCAGTCAAAATCTCTGGTAAACAAGTTGTTTCTTAGAAATAAATTGTATCTTCTGAGGATAAGTGATGACAGTTCAGTGACTAATCATTTAAATGTGTTTAATATTGTGTTAATCCAGTTATCATCTATGGATATAAAGATCACTAATGAGGATAAGTGTATCATCATATTATGTTATTTTCCATACTCTTTGGATAGCTTAGTCATGGCTATTCAGAGTAATATAACCACACTAGCATTAAAGGACGTGGTTGCTTCTTTGTTGTCGGGTGAAATGAGAAGAAAGAACATGGAAGGATCAACCAAAGATGTTCTGGTAGTGAGAGGTCAATCGGTAGATAGATATAAAGGCATATTCTTTGGTAGAAATTTCAAGTCGAAGGGTAGATCTAAATCCTCGGCTCAGTCGGCGTGAAGATGTTGTAAATGTGGTAAAGTTGGGCATTATAAAAAGGACTGTAAGTCGAAGTCAATATACATCAATACCAGATCCGACGAGAAGTAGTTGACTGAGAGAAAGACGACCTCAGATAAGGGAGGTGATGTGTACCTAGCGTTGACCATTACACAGTCGGATCAAAATGTTTGGTTGATCAAATCAGGAGCATCATATCATATGACACCACATAAATAATGGTTCCCTAAATATGAACAATATGATGGGGGTGGTGTGTTCATGGGGGACAACTGGACAACCAAAATTGTTGGACAGGGAAGAGTCTGACTAATACTACAAGATGGGAGGAAAAGAACCCTTCCATGTGTGCTACACATTATGTGTTTGGAAAGAAACTAGATATATGTCAGTGAGATGAGTGATGCAGATGTGCATGCTATGTTTTAAAAGGATTCATGCAAAATGGTCAGAGGTGCAATGGTCTTAATCAGAGGAGTTCGGATTGATACCTTGTACAAGTTGTTAGGGAATGCCAACTCAATTGGATGCAACAACATCGTTTCTCCTTAAATCTACTCGATTGTGACTCGACTCGACTCGATTCTGACAYAACTAAACTTGACTTGAGCCAAGTCGGTTCAAACCAAATCAATAAGGCATGATGAACTCAACCCAACCAAGTTATGGCATGAGAGGATGGGACACATTGGAGAAAATGGACTTCGAGCTATGAAAAKCAAAGGTATTGTCGAAGGTTTTCCTCAATGTGGTTTAGAAGTCGAATATTGTGAACATTKCATATATGGAAAACAAAGTCAAGTGAGTTTCCCATCTGGAGTGACAAGGGAAAATGGGATTCTAGAACTGGTGCATAGTGATGTGTTTGGCCCAGTTACAATTCCTTCACTTGGTGGATCCCTATATTATGTCTCCTTCATAKATTATTTTTCCAAGAAGACATGGATATATTCCCTAAGGAATAAATCARAGGTTTTCRAGAGATTTAAGGAGTTTAAATCTCTTGTGGAAAACCAGACATAGAAKAGGATTAAAGTGTTGAGAACTGACAATGGTGGTGAATTTTGTGGAAATGAATTTGATTAGTTCTGTAAGAAATGTGGCATAGCATGAAAAAATACCACACCATATACCCCACATCAAAATGGAGTCGAGAGAATGAACAGAACATTGATGGATAAGGCAAAGAGCATGCTTAGTGGTGTTTGGCTCGCACAAGAATTATGGGTGGAGGTAGTCGAGACTGCAAGATATCTGGTAAATATGTCTCATTCCTCGATGCTAGTCAACACGAATCCAAATGAGGTATGGTCTGGTAAGAGGCATTCAGTGGCACATCTAAAAGTATTTGGTTGTGATGAATTTTTGCATGTTCCCAAGGAAAGGAGGAGCAAGATGTACAAGAAGGCAGTCAAATATATTTTCATCGGATACAAAGAAGGGATGAAAGGATATAAGATCTAGGGTCCTCCATCAAAGAGAATAGTGTATAGTAGAGATGTGGTCTTTAGAGAAGTCGGAGGTAAATATGATCCTGAGGAAGTTGTTCAAACTGAGAATAATCTTGATATAGTGTGGTTTGAACTAAGGAATGAAGAAGATGATTTAGATGAGTCGATTGAATCTGAGGAAGAGGTGGAACAATTGACTCCAGTGGTAAGGAGGTCAGAGAGAGTAAGATAACCAGTCGAAAGGTATATTCCACCCTACTTCCATTCCGAATTCATGTTGCCATCGACTATGAGCTCAAGTCATTTGGTGAGGCATTCGACTCAACAGAGGGTAAACTCTGGAAGGACGCCATGGTCGAAGAGATGGAATCCTTGTACAAAAATGAGACATGGGATTTAGTCAAGTTACCTTGTGGAAGAAAGTATGTCGATAGCAAGTGGGTGTTCAAGAAGAAGATGAATGTCGTAGGACAAGTTGATAAGTTCAAATCTCTATTGGTAGTGAATGGATATTCTCAAGTCGAGAGAGTCGACTTCGATTAGATATTTTCCCATATTTCCAAACTAACTTCCATTAGAGTACTATTGTCTCTGGATGCAACATTCGATCTAGAGATATAGCAAATGGATGTGAAGATAGTGTTCCTACATGGGGACCTAGAAGAAGAAATCTACATGAAACAGCATGAAGGATTTGTAGTAAAGGGAAAGCAAGAGTTGGTGTGCAAACTCAAAAGATCACTTTATGGTCTAAAGCAATCACCAAGGATGTGGTACCAAAATTTTGACACTTACATCCTTAGTTTTGGATTTGTGAGAATCAAATATGATCACTGCATATATTCCAAGGAAGAAGGTGGGAATTTCATATATGTAGATTTGTATGTCGATGACATGTTGATTCGAAACAACGTGGATACAATAAAGGAGGTGAAGAAGCAACTATCCTCCAATTTTGACATGAAGGATCTCGATGCAGCTAACTTAATTATGGGAATGGAGATTAAGAGAGATTGAGCTACTAGAAATCTCTGGTTGAATCAGATGAAGTATATTGAAACAGTTCTGAAATGATTCAACATGCAGGATTGCAAATCGGTGAAGGTACCAATTTCAATGGGTGCAAGGATTACTGCTGAACAATTTCCAATGACACAGGAAGAGATAGAGGACATGGCATGTGCTCCCTATGCAAGTGTGGTTGGTAGTCTGATGTATGTGATGGTATGCACTCGAACAGACATTGCCCATGCAATGGGAGTGTTGAGAAGGTACATGTCAAAACCTAGAAAGGAGCACTAGAAAATTGTCAAGAGAGTATTTAGGTATTTGTGTGGCATGAAGAGCTATGTTATATGCTACCAAGGAATACCTGGAGGAGACAGTGGTAAATTATATGTACATGGCTTTGTCGATGCCAACTAGGTTGGAGATATGGATCGGCGGAGATCGACCGACGGATATGTCTTCAAGATGTTCAGTGGAGCAATAAGTTGGATGAGTAAGCGACAGGTGGTCATAGCCTTGTCAAAAATAGAAGTCGAATACATGGCAGCCACTCATGGAAGAAAAGAAGTGGTATGGTTTCAAACGTTGTCTTCAATAATCGGGTTTGAGAAGAGAACTATGAAGGTATGACAATCAAAGTACAATATATATGGAAAAGAACCCTGATTATCATTCAAAGAATAATCACATTAATGTACAATACCATTCTGTAAGAGACATGCCAGAAAGTAACAAGGTGCTACTGGAGAAAGTAGACACGTTGAAAAACATAGCAGACTCATTGACCAATTTTGTGAGTATTGTGAAGTTCTCTTGGTGGAGAGAGGAAATGGGCATTGTTGTCCTAGGTATATGAACGAAACTTCAAGAATCTCTTGTTTCAGCAAAGAAGACAACAAGTGGAAGAATGTTGGGTTGTTATATTATTTGAAGCGAAAGTTTAGTTGAGGTAGATCGACTAATGGTTGAAGGTCAAAGTGGATCGACAGGAGGTCTAAGTCAAGGTAGATTGAAAACAAGTTGAAGGTCATGGAAGTCAAATGGGTAAAGTCGAAGTCAAAGATATCGACGACAAGTCAACTGAAAAGAGGTCGAAGTATGGGTGTGAGACAACTAACTAGAGATCGAATGAAGGTCGACTAGTAGTCGATTGGTAAACCCGACTTGAAGTCGACTGTAACAGAATCAAGGGATTTGTGGGATTTGTAGCCAATGATATGCATGGATCTGTAACCATTTTTGGGTGCCAACCTTTAGGGTTTTCCTATTGTAAATCCTATAAATAGGCATGTTGTAAGGTCGTAAAGGCTATTTTTGTAGGTGAACATAGAATGAACTTTTGCAAGATAATGCATGTGTAAGTGTAGGTTGTTGGTCATGCATATGTAAGCCAAATTGGCTACAGGGTTGTTCTTTCCTGTGCAAGAGGGTATGATGTTGATTATGCCTTAGGTGTGGACCAAGGTTATACATCTAACCTTTTATTTTGAATGAATAAGACAACAAGATATCAAAATGCTCAAAGGATTGTTGGTTTTCTCAGTTAAGGGTTTCCAGGGTAAAATATCGATGTACTGTGTGATTGTTTGTGTCAATTACTTTCTTGATTAAATTCTTTTTTCTCTTATGCTAGGATTAGTGTGGAAGTGCCCTGCATTTCCTAACACTTCTCTTAGGTATTCATATCCAAACTTTACCTTTATGAAACATTCAAGCACCTTGGAATGGCATAGCTCACAACATTCCCTCACTCTATTATCACAACATCTTTGAATCAACTTATCCATAATCATTCCACATCCCTGCTATTACTTCTAGTTGTCCACTGGATTTATTCATTTAACAATTCCATGTGAAGTCATACTTTTTGCATGCAATACCATTCCCAATGGAAGTCTATTTTCATCCAATGACACCTTTCAAGTGAAATAACCTTCATTATTCTATCCATTATTTCTCTACATTGGTATCATGCTTCCATTGTGAACTCTGATATCAAGAGTGGTTTTCTTGCTATGAGTAATTTAGACAAGTAGCTAAGTCATATCTAGCAAATCCTTATCAGGAACTCTTGTGTTTGGCACATAGAGATGATTCACACCTCACCTCCTAAGCTCCTTGTTCTCTTTCACATCAAGCTTGTAGTTGGCTACACATCTCTACCTTCAAGGCTATGGAGTCTTATTTTTATTTTCTATGACCATTAATGAAATTATTCACCTTCTAGCATCATTTCATATATGAGGGTTCTTTTTGTTGTGCCTGCAATTCATTCAAACTCTGTAGGAGTTGACTAATCATTCTTTTGTTCCACTCTTCTTGAATTCTTTATCCACTTTTCATTACTTTCTCTGTGGCTCTTTGTTGCCTCATCCAACTTCTACAAGCTCTGTCATGCTTCCATGACTCTAATATCCAATCTTAGGCTTGAATTTATCTGATTATGCCTCTAATTCTGCAAAATGTGCAAGCAACCATTTTTTGTTAGAATCATACATATTATAGAGATTTTGTCAATTAATGCTACAAGACATCTTTTCTGCTCAATTCGTGAAGAAGTATCTCATCATTCTCCAAATTATGATAATTCATTGTTCTCCTATGAATCATATTTCCAACAAATATATTCATTCCCCAATCCAATCTTTGAGCCGAAAGTTATGGCTTCCTGAAAAAATCACTTTCACCCCATCTATGCAATTTCTCCACTGGTGCAATTTTATTGAAAGGTCAACTTTTGTCAACTGCAGAAGAAAATTTGTCATGAACTAGAGAAACTTGTGTATGAGACATAGATATTAATAATAATAACAAGGAATTCATAACAACTCTCATATTTTCAATTCGATGCTCCAGCCAAAAACTGCAACAATATGGAATCTGCAACTTTGTCCCTTTTCACCCATTTTTCCAGACTTTGAATTTTTAGCAAAACTAGCTATCTCACAATTTGTGCACTTTTGGTAAAAAGATCCAGTAAACCAAAGTTGTTTGTATTGATAATTATACAAAATTTCGAGTAAATAAATTTTCCAATTTTGTGATCTAGAGTCACTTTTCCTTCTAAAATCTCAAAAATCTCAAAAAAGTGGCACGTAAAAGTGGATTTTGTCCTATTTCAGTATCCTTATTTCAATTTTTTTAGGATTTATTCATTTATTTCATGGTTATTTCCATGCCTATTTTCTAGACTCTCCCCAAGAGTTTTAGCTTAATCTGAACCTCTGCCAATGATTTGGACCCAGATCTTTAAAAACTACTATTTTCCAATTTCTGACAAATCCAAACATAAATGGACAATGGCACTCTCTGACACTTTTATAGATATCCTCTCTACGGAAAAAATCCCTAAGTTTCATCCCAATCTGAATTAATTTTTTCCAATTATGTCCAAAATAAGAAAATGTCTCTAGACTTAATTTTTTTTGTTTGAAACTGTGGAACAATTTTTCTTAAGTGCAATCTGCATCGTTGATTTTAAGTCGAAAACAATATGGACCATTGATATGTGCTCCATCAGCCATCAAATACTAATTTTCTCCTTTGGCAGCACACAAAAATTTCCCTAAACTGTTGACCCAACCATCAACCATCAGCCTAACTCCCCGATAACTGATTTTCACACAACTCCAAACCGGTCGACCTAGCCATCCATTGTCATTCATCAAAAATATTTATTGGAGAATGGAACTCCCTACCACTTCAATCAATTCCTGAATATTTTCCCATCTATGATCGATGATCCTCAATCACTGTCGAAAACACTTCCTCAATTCAGTCGACCCAACTATCAGTCATCATCCATATATGTTGGCTGACGTGGAAACTATGTTGACATGGCATGACATGTCATCTTGAGGCATCAACTAGGATGATGTGGCATGACACATGGAATCTAACGTAGCATTAAATGTCATCATTGAAATTTCCCCATTGTCCATTGACAATTTCTCTTGGTAGAATCTGAACTTCACACTAAATCTGTCGATCCCCGATCCATGGGCCATCGGTGATCTTAGATGTCCTTTGGTTGAACTTCAACACTTATTCAAACTCGTCGATCCTTGATCCAATGGCCATCGACGATATTATATGTCATTTGGTCGAATTTCAACACTTCGTCAAACTCGTTGATCTTTGATCCATCGGGCATCGACCATCACAAATGTCATTTGGTCAAACTTTAACACTTCACCAAACTCGTCGATCCCCGATCCATCAATCATCGGTAATTTTTGTTGGCAAACTTCAACACTTAGAACATTTTTGCCAAAACACATGTGAATCTAGGTTGTTGATCTCCCATTCAAGATGATCTCAACTGTTGATTTTCTGTGACTTTGTCCTTCATGTATCGGGTTCTCGTGATGGAATCCTGGAATGTGGTTGGCCTAAAGGCCTTCACCCAACCTCTCAGGGACTTATCTAGACCCTCTGTGAATAGCATCACCAACCGCTGCTGACAAATGTCTATCATCGTGAGTTCCATTCTTTGAAAATATGTGATATGTGCATTTGGTGTACCTGTCTGTCTCAATTGAGCCAACTCCCTAAATTGTATGTCGGAATCCTTCTTGTTGAACATGTCCATCAAAATTTGAGTGAAGTCCACATATGAAGTGATGTTGGCATGCCCTAATGTCACCAGTCCATGGTACCACCACTCATGAGCTTCTTCTTCCAAGTGAAGGGTAGCATATTTAATTGATTTGTCCTTGGTCATTGGGTTAAATTGGAGGTAAGTGTCCAACTGTTGCACCCATGATCCGGCTATGTGCTTGGAAGAACTGTCAAAAGATAGGATAGTCAACCTACCCACCTTGCACATGAGATCAAAGTTTTGTTGGTTTTGCATTGCACTGTTCCACTCCCTAGGTATGTTCTCTGCTTGAGGCTGTAGAAGTCTGGATAGGACAATTTCTCATGAATATATTCATATAATGCCTTGTACTCCCTATATGAGGAGTTAACATCAAGCTCCTGATCTGGATGCTCCTTTGTTCTTGAAGGATTCCCTCCCAATGATTGTGATAATAGGGGCCTAGGGATCCTTAGGTTCCCACTCTGAGTTAGGGTATGGTTATTTCTACCCTCTGCATGTATCTTTTCACCCCCATGGGATCCATTGGGTCCACCTTTTCATACACCAAGTCAATTCCCTCTTTATCCCACCAGTTGTGTGAGCAGCTCAACGGTTTGTTGTTGGAGTTTAGCGGTCTCTGCCTATCTCTAGGAAGCCTCATTTTTCCCCTTGATCGGGTTATTTAATATTTGGAGCATAACTTCCTCTCGACGGTATCCCATACTTCCTTCTACCTCTTCTCCTTCCGATGTCTATGAAATAGGTTGTCCTCCACGCCCCCTCCTTTTATTCATCAATATAATCACAGGCTGGAAATATCACCATCTTTGATACCACTTTAATATGCCCAACTAGGTTGGTATGGAAAATTATGCTTACTATCCAAAAATTGTTTTTTTTCTTTGTGTAGATTTGTCAAACACTTTGCATTAACGTTGTTGGTACTTCTTACAAACAGTTTGTATAAATTTTAAAAGATATATATATTGTCAAACAGTTTGCATGTATTTCCTTACACAAAAGTAGAAGGGATAATCATGGCATATTATTATAGTTTTAAACCCAAAATCACAGCAATACAAAGATCACTAATGGTCATAATAACAGCTGCAAAATATTCATGAACACATAGATCTAATGGTTGCAAGGAAATTGCAATGTCTACTAATATAAAGAAATACAAGAAACTTGATAATGATGCCAATAACCCTCAAGAATCGTTGCCCACTATTGAAAAACCCTCTAATCTTTTGTTGCTTCCTTCAATCCCACGACCTTTGCAATTAAGGTACTCAAGCTCCTTCCAAAAGTTCATTGTTGGAACCCTAATATCATATGGTTGAGATAGACGGCCTATAATCTCTCCTAGTGGCCTTTCCTTCATCTAGCGGACCTATAGATGTTGGTCGGCCTCCCCAATGAACCCTCATTTCTCAATAAACTGGACCATCGGTGAGTACCTGCACAAGATATCTAGCTAGCAGAAGAACGAACACAGCTTGCAAAAGTGAGAAGATGAGAGAAAAATTGGAGAGAAAAGAATAGAAATGTATTAACCAAATGAATGAATGATAATTTACACATGATATACTATGTATATATTAAATAATGCACATTGGAAGAGAATCCAATGCGCCATAGTGGTGGTCTAGAGAGATTTGGACACCACAAGAAGTTATCGGAGTTAACTGCCACCTAGTCCTAGTTAACCAGTCATTTAGTCTTCATTGAGCCACACGTGTGGAAGTGAGAGAAACACATGCAAATGTTGGTGATAAAACTGAGGTTGTCATGCATGAGTTACTTCCACTAGTCTAACTAAGTGTAACTGACTCTAAACTGATGAGAATATTCTCCTAGAATGTAAGAGAGGTTCCTAAAAAATAGGAGACCCTCAATAATAACTAATAAACATAGGAAAATAAGGAAAAAATATCCTAGGTGTGTGTAATATCTCCAACACCCCCCTGAACACTATTATGGGGTAATGAAGAATGGGTCTAGGCAACAAGGGTCGTGTTAGGTACCCACGAACAATGCAACTAATGAACATTGAAGAAATAAAGTGAGAAAGAGGGAAAACCTCATGGGAAAAAAAAAACCCTCAAAGTACAATGTATCAAAAGAAGAGAAATACAGTTGCTAGGAAACTATGTCCTTCACTCCAAGATGATCGCGCAGAGAGTGAAACTTCTACTCAATGAAAGTCTTGGTGAAGATGTCAGCAGTCTATTCAGAGGAAGGACATAACTATAGGTCGATGATCCTTTCATGGACTAGATCTTTGATGTAGTGCATATGGATCTCGATATGCTTTGTCCATTGTCATTGCACTGGGTCTCTACAAAACTTGAGAGTACTATGGTTGTCACACCAAATGACAAACGGTCTGTGGAACTAGATGCCCAACTATGTAAGGAATTTTGTAGCCACAATGCCTAGATGGTAGTGTTAACTTCTCCTCTATACTCGGCCTTGGTTAAAGATAGAGCAATAGCAAATTGCTTCTTGCTTAGCCAACAAATAGGCCATGAACCCAAACTAAGAGTGTATCCAGATGTGAACTTGCGATCAGTGTTGTTTCTTGCCCAGTTAGAACCTGTGAAGCCTATGAGACCCAATGCAGAACCCGATGCATAATGAATCCCATAGTTGATGGTTCCCTGAACGTACCAAAGGATATGCTTTGTATCCTTCGAGTGTAACTCATGCAACTCCTACATGTACCTGGATACTGCTCCCACTGTATATGATAGGTCTGGTCGGGGGTGGGAGAGATACAAAAAACTCCCCACTAGTTGTCTATACAGAGTGCTATTAACTAGTGGAGTGTCCCCGCCATCCTCAATCTTACCCCAGATAGGAAGGTGGTAGGGGAAAACTTGCAGTCTGTCATGTGAAATCTCTCCATGAGATCCTAAGCATACTTGGCTTGAGATATCTTGATTCCTGAAGCATCCTGACTAATCTTGAGACCAAGAAAGAAATGGATTGGACCCATGTCCATCATCAAAAACCTATCATGTAGAATCATATTCACCATGGCAATCGATGAAGTCAAGCAACCAGTGATCAAAATATCATCCATATAAAGAACTAGAATCAAAATTGAATTGGTATTCCTAATCATGTAGACGTTTGGATCAGATTTGCATCTCACAAAATTATGGGACAACAGGTAGGAATCCATCTTAGCGTACCATGCTCTCAATGCTTGCTTGAGGCCATAGAGAGACTTCTTGAGCCCGCAAATAAAATATGAATCTTGTATGAATCCAAGTGGTTTCTCCATGTAAATATCCTCTAAAATATCTCCATGAAGAAATGCATTCTTCACATCCATCTTATGGACTTCCCATCCTCTGGCTTCCACAATAGAAAGGGCCAAACGAATGTCTCATTGTAGTTTATGCCATGAACCTATTGAAAACCTTTGGAAACCACTATTTCCTTGTATCTTCTAACATGTCCATTTGTTATGCTCTTGGTCCTATAAACCCATCTGCATTTGACATGCTTCCTTCCTGAAGGAAGCAGAACCAGATCTCAAGTCTGGTTCTTGAGGAGGGAGTTGTACTCCTCCTACATGTTTGATTCCCAAAAGGGATTCCCTGCAACCTTGTTGTAGGTATGTGGGTCTAAAGACTGGTCCACATAACACTGCATAGGCAACATGGGATCAGTGATTGTGAGTACACGAGGGGGCTCCTCGAACTGAGCTCTGTTGGATCCCCAACAAGATCTCTTGCATCCTAAAGAGTGGTATGTGCCAACTTGGGCCTATGGTGTGGCTCCTCATCTGCATGTACTGATTGTGCATTTTCGTGTTCTGAATCCTATGAATTTGTATCATAACTCATATATGAAGTAGATTTTGAATGTGCAGACTCGTCATCTTGAACTGGTGGAAGGACAAAAGTACCTGCATGCAAGAGACTTTCCTGAAATTGAACACTACGCTCAATGATGAGTTGGTCTGTAGAGGGATCAATTAGTCTATATCCCTTCATGTCATCTGGGTATCCAACAAAGATACATGCATTACTCTAAGGATTGAGTGCTTTCCTTTTTTCAGAGGGAATTTGGGTCTATGCACGTAAGTCGAAGACATGGAAGAGGGTGACTTCCGGTTTGTTGTCGCTCCAAGCCTCAAAAGGAGTCTTGTCCTTAACATATTTGTGAGGGGATATCTTCTTAATGTGATTGACACGGTTAAGTGCCTCGGCCCAAAGCTTGGGAGGAAGTGATCTTGCATGCAACATGCAAGAGGCCATCTCTTTGAAAGATTTGTTTTTCTTCTCAGCAACCTCATTCTGTTGCGGAGTATATGGTATTGTGTGTTGCAACTGTATCCCAGTGTCAAGACAAATATTTTGAACATATATGTTTACGTACTCCCCCCCATTATTTGTACGGAGGGATTTTTCTCCCTGTTTTGAGTCTCAAAAAGTGATTTGAAATCTTTGAGATGCTCATAGACCTCGAACTTCTTCCTAAGAAAAAATACCCAAGTATAACGTGAGTAAGCATCCAAAAATGTGAGCATGTACCTTGCCTTGTTGATGGATGGATGCAGGAATGGACCCATGAAATCACTATGAATCAAATCTAATGGAGAGGAGGCCTTGTGAGCCTTCCCCTTCTCAAACTTCTCTTGAGAGTGCTTGCCAAGGACACATCCTTCACAAACCCCTTTGGAAAAGTGGATATCATGTAATCCAATGACCATCCCTTTCTTGCTAAGTTGTTGCATGTACCTGAAGTTCAGGTGACCAAAATTTTCGTGCCATAGTCTACTATTGTCATCAACATGTGTAAGTAGTACAGAGGAATCAAGTTCAATAAACTTAGAAAAAGTGTATAACCGAGATTGATTATTTACCTCCCCGATAGTAAGCCTAGAGTTTTCTTACATGTCAAATATGGACACGGAGTCTGGTGTGAACTCCGTCTTTTTTCCTGAGCCTGGGTGTGTAATCTGATACACCGAGAGCAAATTTATGGAAAGTTGAGGAACATGGAGAACGTTCTCAAAACTTCCATGATCTAGTTCTACTCTCCATTTTCCGACGACCTCGATTGGAGAGTCATCTCCTATGAGGATAGGAGGATCATTGCACGCAGTTAAAGAAGATAAAATATCATGTGTGGCAACCATATGGTGGGATGCACCTGAATCCACGATCCAGGCATCAGGTGAAGAGTGAACAACAACTAATACATGATAATTACCTTTGGGAGCATGATCTTCTAGCTTCTTCTTGGCACCCTTGGGAATTTGATCCCCAAGGTTGTTCTTTTGAAGAATCTGAGTCATAAGGTTTATTTGCTTCTTCATGCATGCATATTCTGGATGGAATCCTCGATTGCAGTAGGTACACTTCTGTCATTTCTTCCCTTTTCCACTTTTGGACCCTGAGGAGTCATTGAAGGGTTTGGAGTGCCCTTCCTTCTTTTGTTCTTCATGTGTCTTTTCTTTGCCTTTCTTTTTGGATTTTTGATGTTGAAAATTATTGTCATCATGTGCAACAAGTGCATGTGCTTTGGAGTTTTTTATTACACCCATCTTGATGAGTTTGTCTTGCTCCTGAATCAAGGCCTCAATCAAGGTCTCCAAAGAGGGCATAGTCCAGGATGCTCCAAAAGTCAACCTCTGAGTGTGGAAAGTAGAAACAAAAATTGAATAATTCATACCAAGTTTTGACAAAATGGTGAGAACCATTCGCTTTTCCTCCTTTGATTTATCAACCCCGCAAGCCTTGAGTTGCAGCAAAAAATCCTTGTACCTTGTGAAAAAATCCTGGATGTTTTCAAACTTTTTCGGGTCTAATGCAAGTAATTCCACCTCGAGCATCTGGCCTCTCATCTCATCTTGTTTTCCAAAGAGTCATTCCATGGTGGTCCAGATCTCGTTTGGAGTTTTGCAAGAAGATACATGAAACAACAACTCAAGCGATATGTGCATGCAGAGGGCTCTGTAAGCCTCATCCATTCTATTGAGGTATTTGGATTTTTCAATGGTTGATATGGGTTTTGTTTCCGTAGCCATGGTTAACATGTACAATCCTCTACCTCGGAGCAAAATCTCCATCTTTTTGTCCCATTCAAAGTAGTTGTAGGGTGTTAGCATGACAGACGACAAAGATTCCATTCTTCCTGTGTTCTTCAATCTTCAGTACATGCAAATAAAAAATGTTGGTGTGCCTTCTTCCTAGCGGCATATGGGCTCTAATACCATGTATAATGCGGTGAGTACCTGCACAAGAGATCTAGCTAGCAAAAAAACTAACACAACTTGCAAAAGTGAGAAGATGAGAGAAAATAATAGAAATGTATTAACCAAATGAATGAATGATAATTTACATACACTTTGTATATCTCAACTAATGCGCAGTGGAAGAGAATCCAATGCGCCATGGTGGTGGTCTAGAGAGATTTGGACACACACAGGAAGTTATCAGAGTTAATTTCCACCTAGTCTTACTTAACTACTCATGTAGTCTTCAGTGAATTGAGTCACACGTGGAAAGTGAGAGAAACATATGCCACTGTTGGTGATAAGACCGAGGTTTCCATGCATGAGTGACTTCCACTAGTCTAACTAAGTGTAACTGACTCTAAACTGAAGAGAATGTTCTCCTAGAATGTAGGAGAGGTTCCTAAAAAATAGGAGACCCTCAATAATGACTAATAAACATAAGAAAATAAGAAAAAAAAAATCTTAGGTGTGTAATATCTCCAACAAAGGGAACATTACAATAGTTTCACTCATTAAATGTAACAAATCATTTAATTTTACAAATTCAATTGTTGCGAAGTCTCTTGGATGAGAGGTAGCCCCGACATCATAATTTGAGGTGCATATAACAAATGGGAGTAATGTACGGTGTATTGCAAAGAAATATTATTCTCGGCATATTGATGTTGGTGATCATCCTTTGTGTCATGTTTTTTTATTGTACTTTTTAGTGGTGTTGATGTCATGTTAGGACCTAAATGATTAACTTTGTTAGGAACTATTATCTTGAACCTTAAGAATAGTTTAATATCCTTCGTGCATAATGGAGAGATATTTCTTTTAAGGGGATAGAACACACTTACAAATACAATTTTAATTCATAGGATGGAAAAAAGCATTAGGAAAGGAGAAAGTGCATTTGTTGTTAAGCCAAATTTCTTACAAGATGTGATTGTTGCTTATAAATTTCAAAAAGAATATATACAAGGCATGTGGTTGATGCATTCAATAAGCTATTGAAAAATTATGAATGTGAATTCAATTACTAACCTCATGGACTACCACCAAATCGTGGGGTGCATCATGTCATTGATATGATGTCGTGTACTCTTATTGTTAATACTTCCTATCATTGACCTTAATACTTGAAATAAGTAGTAAAAAAATGTGGTTGAGTTACTTCATATGCCATAAATCATTTATGACATGAATTATTTTTATGCAACCCCCATTTTCATTGTTAAAAATAAGAATGGCTACAACATGATGTATGTTGACTATAGGGAATTAAATAAGCATACAGTAAACATTAGATTTATTATCCCTTGTATAGATGAGTTGATGGATGAGTTGCACGGAGTTAAATATTTCACAAAGATTAACTTAAGATGTAGTTACCATCAAATAAGGTAAACCCTAAAGATACCCACAAAATGGCTTTCAAGGACATTGAGAGTTTCTAGTTATTGATTTCACGTAACAATGAACATGTTTGAACATTGTCTTTGTAAGTTTATTTTAGTACTTTTTTAATGAGATTTTAATATACAAATCAAATGTCGACACTCATTTTATGCATTTGGAGATTACCTACATCTAAGGATCATCAGTTGCATGCCAAGTTGTCTAAATGTACCTTCTATGTCAATGAAGTGAGTATTTGGTGTATGTTATCAGCAGCAAAGGAAATAAAGTGGAAACTAATAAAATTAGGGTCATTTTTCTTGGTTATGCAATGATTACAACACACTTGAGGGAGTTTTCTAAATTTTCAACACCTTTGTCTGATTTGTTGAAGCATGAATGGTCTAATTGAACTGCATATTAAATTTTATCGACATTAAGATGATAATGACTACTTCCCTAGCTTTATCTCTTCCTATTTTTTCTAAACCTTTTGTGCTAAAATGTGGTGTCGAGTGTTGGAATCAAGGTTGTCCTGATGCAAGACATAAGGCCTATTGCAAGTGAGAGCCAAAAATGAAGAATAAAATAAAATATGCCAATATATATTAAGAAATTATAGTGGAATGCATGCATTTGCATAGTTTAAGCAATACTAACTTGGTGCTAAGTTCCCAATGAGGATAGATAATCACATTTTGTGGTGTTTAGTGGAACAAAAGGATCTAACACTCACATTGGAAATAATTTTCTATAATCTAGATATGTGTTTTCGCCATTGATTGTAAGAAGAGTGACGCTATTAAGGTTGATGCAATGTTTAGGTTGCCTAAATGAGTTGAGGTAATAGGAATATATAAGAGTGTATGTGAATATATTCAAGGAGGTTATTTTGAAGATTAAGCGTTGTAGATTTAATACCTAAGTTTAATACTCATTATACTCTTGAGAATCAGTTCTTATTTTAATACAATAAAGTAGTGATGTGTTCTAGATCTAATTTTCCTTGGCAACTCCTAAAAAAATGCCACACTACTACCCACTCTTCAAGGCATGTTGATTTCCTAAAGGCCTAAGAAAGTAAGGGAACATTTCTTCTAGTTTACATTGAGGAATGACATGAAGAAATTTGTTTCAAAATGTGGCTTTGTCAACAAAATAAGATAATGTACTCAATCATTGCCTACAACATTTGTAAATTTTAATTACAAAAATCAGCAAGTTAATATTATGTCATACACTTAGCAACCTAGAGATAATTGTCTTGCATGAACTCTGATATGTCTAAAACCCACATTCAGAAATTTGCAAAAGCAGAAATACACATTGCTAAGTAATTATGCAGTGGAAATAAATACAATGAAGAGCATTCAATCACCCATGAATAACTTAGAAATTTAGGCAAATGTCAGGGAAAACTCCAATGTGGGGAAACCCAAAGAAAGAGAGAGATGTTCTATTAGTTTTAGGAAAGATTTATCAGCAGCCACAATACATTTCAAGCCAAGAGAAAAACCACTTACAGCAAAACATTTTTCCCACCAAAATATGCCTTGATTTTCTGCCACGATTCGTACAGTTGTACGAATTCGCTAAAACGACACCTTGGGAAAAGTGTCCACAACAGACTGTTGTACCTTGTTGTCTGTACGGTCGATCTCTTTTAGAAAACTCAAAAAAATTACCTCAAAAACCATGCCACCTCTTGCCTTGATTTTCGTGTTAATGTTTGTTGTTGTACATCTTGTACGGATCCGTACAGTACGGCATGTCCAACAAATAAATTAGCAACACTCCAAAACAGAAAATTCCTCCTTAAAATTTGCACTCAATTTCTCCTCGGAAATGTGTCAACTCTTGTTGTTCACTTTCCTGCCCAAACTCTCCTCGGAAATCTCTCAAGCTCCTCTCAATGTGTCTTGCACACTACCCAATGCATTCTTTTATAAATCTGAAAATGACATATTCCCTCCAAAGTGTCTTTTCACCTTCCCCAACCCTAAATCCAAAAACCAAGATCTAATCTTTCATTTGCAAGATCAAGGGTCATGATTCATTCCCTCCAAAATCAATCACTTAAAATATTAAAGTACATTTTACTTTATTACATAAGTGCATTTTATAAAATAAAGTCACTTTAAAATTAGAAGGTACACTTTATTAAAAAGTCATTTTAATAAAAGAACCACTTTACAACTTTATAAAAACCCATTACAAAGTTAAGTGCCTAGTAGTGTCAACATAAGGTTACATCCGCATACAAGACAAAACATGTGGAGTACCTCCCGAGATAAAAAAAAATTAACACTCCCTCTTAGCGGGGCATGTATTCATTGCCATCTCCATCATCCGGTCTCATCACACTSTRCTCTGTAGGAGTTCCCTCTGAACCTGGAGCCATCCTCAACACCTGCACAGAGCTCGAACTAGAAGATCTTCTCCTGACAGCTACCCGGAACCCTGAGCTCCTTGGAGAATCCACTCCATCCTAAGCATTGGTTCAACCACAACAGCTGAGCCTCTTATCGGTGCTCAGAAGAGACTCACTCTCTTCTCTCGGAATGCAAGATTGAATCCTTGGGCCCACCGCAGTCTCAGGAGCCTCCTCATGCTCCTCATTTGACGTTGAATCATACACTGAAGGTTGTCCTCGCAACATATACAACATGTCCACCCGATCTCCGATCAGTTGCAGTTCCACTGGGTCAACTCCCTCCCTGTAGATAAAGACATGTTTCCTCTTGAACAATGTACAATATCCTACATTCTCCAAGGCTGAAACTGAGAGCAAGTTAACCCTCAACCCTGGAACAAAGAGAACTCCTTCAAGCTCAAAGAATCATCCATACTCGAGTTGGAATCTAACCCTTCCAACTCCACGTACAACTCGCGCCATACCACCTTCATTTACCACTTGTCGATCAGGACCTGTCTCTGTGATATGAAGGGATACTTGTCAAATTCCTATCATGTGGAAAGAGGCTCCAATATCTACAATCTAGCTGATATCACCTCCAAATCCTCCGCTACCAACATTGGAAACTAGAGTAACCATAGAAAATTCCCTGTCATACTTGGAAGCAAAGTCTTCCATGGTTGTTGTAGTAGTTATCTCAGGCCCCTATGGTTCCTTCTTCTTCTTCCTCCTAGGACAATGAGAAGCAAGGTGCCCCAACTGGTTACAACAATAACATCTGACTTTACTCAAGTTCCTCCTGGAACTTCCTTTCTTCTTGCTCTTTGCAGTAAGAGAAACAATCACATCAACTCCATCTGACTTTACTCAAGTCCCTCCTTGAACTTCCTTTCTTCTTGTTATTTGCAGTAAGAGCAACAATCTCATCAACTCCATATGTCTTTTGTCCACTACTCTAAGATCCTTCCCGGATCTCCTCCTGAGTGAAATCGTTCCATAGTCTACTCCAATCTGGAAGATGCTCACGACCCACCACACACTTCACAAAGACTTATCATTCTTTGATGAAGCCTTTCAAGGCTATCCTCACCAACTCTGAATCTGAAATGACCTCTCCAACAACAACGAGCTCATCTTTCACTTGAGCTACCCATGTAAGATAAGAAGAAACACTCTCCTCTTTACCCATCTTGGTATCATGCAGCTTAGCCTTCAAGGCCATCTTCCAATTCTCATTTTTCGCCTCAAATAAGTTCTTAAGTGCATCCCACACCTCTTTGGTTGTCTTCTTCTCAACCAAGTGTGGGGTAAGGCGATCATTCACACCATCTAGAATAATCCTATGAGCTTTGGCCTCCTTGACCTCATGCAAATCCAGAGCAACGGGATCTGTTGCGAGAACTACAACAACAGAACTGACATAGTTCTAAATCTTGTTCTCTTTGAGAACCGCTAACATCCAAACCTTCCACTCCAAATAGTTGGAAATGTCATCCAACCGATCCTCAAATCTAATGCAGACAGCCATATTATTTGTCACAACTCAAGGAAAACAATCACAAATTTTTCCCCTTCAAACTTGCCCAAAAATCTCACTGTTCATTATCACTCAGAGACCAAGCTCTTATCCCATGTAGAAATATTTAATGACAAAAATCATCAAGCTAATATTCTGTCATACACTTAGCAACCTAGAGATAATTGTCTTGCATGAACTCTGATATGTCTAAAACCTACATTCATAAATTTTCGTAAGAATAAATGCAAATTGTAAGTAATTATGCAGCTGAAATAAACACAATGAACAGCATTCAATCACCCATGAATAACTCAGAAATTTAGGTAAATGTTAGGAAAACCCCAATGTAGGGAAACCCAAAGAGAGAGAGAAAGATTCTATTAGTTTTAGGAAAGATTTATCAACAACCACAGTGCATTTCCAACCAAGAAAAAAACCACTTATAACACAAAATTTGTCCCACCAAAATCTGTCTCGATTTTCGTGCCACAATCCGTACAATTGTACAAATTTGTTGAAACAACACCTTGGGAAAAGTGCCCACAACAAGCTGGTGTACCTTATTGTCTATACGACCAACCTCTTTCAGAAAACTCAAAAAAATGTCTCGAAAACCATGCCACCTCTTGCATAGACTTTCGTGTCAATGTTTGTTGTATGACCTGTACAGATCCGTACAGTACGACATGTCCAGCGAATAAATTAGCAGCACTCCAAAACAGAAAATTCATCCTTGGAATTTGAGCTCAATTTCTTTTGGGAAATGTGTCAAACTCTTACTGCTCACTTTTCTCTCCAAACTCTCCTCAAAAATCTCTCAAGCTCCTTCTCTCAATGTGTCTTGCACACTATCCAATGCATTCTTTTATAAATCTGAAAATAATATTTTCCTTCCAAAGTGTCTTTTCACCTTCCCCAACCCTAAATCCAAATGCCAAGATCCAATCTTTCCTTTACAAGATCAAGGATCATGATTCATTCCCTCCAAAATAAATCACTTAAAATATTAAAGTACATTTCACTTTATTACATAAGTGCACTTTATGAAATAAAGCCACTTTAAAATTAGAAGGTACACTTTATTAAAAAGTCACTTTAATAAAAAAAAACCACTTTACAACTTTATAAAAACTCGTTACAAAGTTAAGTGCCTAGTAATGTCAACATAAGATTACATCCTCATACAAGACAAAACATGTGGAGTACCTCCCAAGCTAAAAAGCTAACAACATTTGTGTATACCAAAGTTGAGATAGAAAGTAATTTATATCATATACCCAATACACTCTCCAAGTTAACTAAATGGGTTGAAATAAAATGAACAATAAAAGATATGAAGATATCCATGCAACTTATGTTAAAGATGAAGAGTTGTCGAGGTTTGTTGAAGGAGATATATGACCCCTCAACTCCAACACCCATTTTTATCTAAAGGTTAGGTTCTTGTTTTATGATAATCAAGTAGTGGTGATTTCTAGATCTTATGTTTGTTAACGACCATTGAAAGAATGCCACCAGTGACCCCTCCACAGGGGCATGTTAGTTTTCTTAAGACATTAGGGAATTCTTTTGGAATGGGATGAAGAATGATGTGAAGAAATTTCATTCAAAAGGTTTGTAAACAAAATATGGAGAATGTCCTCTCCAATTCTGCATTATAGGCCTACCTAAATTAGTGGTAAGGATTCCAATTTTGTTGTTGTTAGTTGGCTATCAAAGTTAACTTGCTTCATGAGTGCAGAAATATGCTATAAAGCAAGTTGTGTTGTGAGGTATTCATGAATCATGTCTATAAGCTACATGGTATCCCTAACATCATAATGTGACTTGATGCTAAAATCATGGGGAAAATTTGGAAGGCAATGTTTAAGCAAACTTGGTTGGTATTGCATCAAATTACCAACCACCACCACCACTCACAAATGGATGGGCAAACAAAGATTGTGAACAAAACATTAGAAGCCTATCTTTGAGCCTAAAGGTAAGTTGCCTTACCTAGCTTAATTTTGGAATAATAAACATTTACTGGGAACGTCCTGTTTTCAAGCTTTGTATGGATATGATGTTCCACCAATGATTACTTGGACATAACATGAATGTCATGTACCCTGAATGATCAGATTTAGAAGATCATGAAAATGTTATGGTTCAATTGAAGATGCATTTACAAGCAGCGAGATATAGAATGAAATATCATGCTAGCAAGAAGAGATCACAGAGAATTTTCAGTTGATGACATGGTTTACGTCCAATTGCATCCTTATAAACAAGGCACACTCGGGGCACAAGGTAAACAAAAGTTAAAACCACAGTATTATGTGCCCTACTCGATAATAGAAAGGGTAGAACAAGTGGTATATAAGTTAGAATTCCCAGAGGTAGCTCAGGCTGACAATGTCTTTCACGTCTTGAGGTTGAAAATGTCAATAAGAGATCTAATTGTTACTACTTCCAAGTTGCCACCATCAGATAAAGTTGGCTCCCTTGTCTTTGAACCAGCCATCATTGATGAAAGCTGGAAAAGGTTCTGCAACAAAGTAGTCAAAGAACACCTCATAAAATGGAAGCAGCTCCCTAAAAATGAAGCTTCCTGGGAACATGAGAAGATACTCATTTGTTGCTGAAGCCTCAAGATAAAGCTTTTGAGGAAGGGAGTAACTGTATTAAACTTATTTTATTGCCAGTGAGATGATTAGTCAACAGGTCCAGTAGCAGATTTAACTACTGGGGCAATCAGGAGTCCAATTGACGATGTTAGACTTCAAATAAAAATAATGTCATTAGTTAGGATACAGCTGTTAGTGCACAATGTTTGTTATTAAGGCTTCAAATAAGGATAGTGTTGTTATTTAAGATAAGGTTGTTAACGTGAAATGTTAGTTGCAAAGGCTATAGAGAAGAATAGTGCTCTAGTATAGATTAAGGTTGGCAGTTAATGAGAGCTTTAAGCAGGTACAAGATTGTTTGGATAATAAATTATCCCATCCAAATTGTGCAGTCTATATAAACAGGTTGAGGCATTCTAGAAGAGTTCAGTTTTGGATTGTGAAATTCCTGTGCATCTGCTGTGAAGAGTTTTGGACAATTTGCAAGTGAGATAACTAAGGATGGATACAGTTGTCCAATGAAGGTTTTGCTTAACTTTTGGCGAGGAGATTTGGTAAAGGCTTGATGATTTAATTCTCCCCTCCATCAATAAACTGCTATCTTAGCTACATTGAAGGTGAATGCAAATTAGATACTGTTCTTCCTTCAGTCATTATTGTTTTTGTTTCTTGGCACTGTGAAGTCTGCAACCTTATTGGCTCCAAGGGAACAGATATCTATTCAGGCCTTAACCCCATTACACACATTTAGTTAAAGTTTGCAAGATGCAATGCAACTTGTTGATTGATGCAAATTAGGAAGAGATATAGATGAACACAAATTGACATCGAGATACTATTTCAAGTTGGCTAATAGAATCATCTAATGGGTGAACAAAAAGCCGTTATCTCTTTGGGAACAAAGCAGAGTATGTAAAAGCCTGTTGTGTGACAAAAGGAAATGTTGTGCTCGAGGCAACTGCTTGCCGCCTTGAAGATGTTGCTATAAATCAAACAAAACCCACTATTTTGGGATGTAATAGTCAACTGCATTGTGTGACAAAAAAATCCTAGCTTTTAAGCAAGAACAATTCATTGAATAAGAAAGCAGAATTCAGAATTCCAATTATGTGAAACCATGCACTAATGAAAAAGCTTATCAAAAACGAGTTCCAATATTGAGAGGATGGATTCAGATGTACTTTGATGTTATTTAATTTAATGTAAATTTATACTGAGTGTGAATGTTGTAAATAGTGCAATCTAAGTATTTATAAAGTTGTGAGCAAGTTTGTGGAAGTTCCTGGTTCCACAAGACAAATTTGCAGGTTCTGCAAGGAGTGGCTTGTGGATTCTACAACAAAAGGTTTGCATCATTGGCTGTTTTTCCCTCTCTTCCTCTGTCTCTTATTTAGAAGCCAGAGGAAACTGAATGGAACTACTCTAGTCTTTGCTCTGGCAAATAACAAACTACTCCTGGTCGAAGGATTCTGAATAGCACAAACAAGAAATTTGTAAGTGCTACAAGGAAAGCTTGCAGATTGCAACTAAACTGCAAAGACAAGCTACGACTCCATCAAGTATTGGCACATTCACAGATGCAGATGCAGAAGCTTGTCGATGAAGACACGAAATCTTGCAAGGAAAACACAAAATTTTAAGGTGTCAATTTGCGGATGTTTGAAGAACGGGCTATTGTGAAAGCTTGAAGATGCAGAAGCTTGTAGATATGAACATGAAAGGTGTAAATTTTCACTCAGTTGCTGATGTTTGTAAATGTTCAAGGAATGGGTCACTGTGGAAGCTTGCGAGCACGGAATGCAGAAGACCAAGAGAGCGCAGGAAGTTGAATAGTGAATTGTATAATTGTCTATTCAAATTCCAAGAACAGTTCTACATGGTAATGTGAGAGTGATTGCACAATCAAACATGCACCCAATTGCAATGCATGGTTTTTGACACATGATCCATGTGCACACATGCACAGACATGCCACAAAAAACATTGAACGCACATTGAAGCACATTATGCAACTATTTCGGAAATCAATTTGTGGAAACAATGAACCACCTAAAATCCCCCTACCAATTCCCACTGGTTGAAAACTACACTCTTACTGTACAAAATGTCTTCTGTTGTCTAACAGCAATTCCATTAGTATAATGGTGTTCCTTAAAAAAGTGTGGTTATAATAAGATGGAAATAAATACATCGTAGAATGGAATAAATATGCAACTTAACCACCAACTCTGGACCACAACAGTGACATATTCTCTCAGTGCATTGAAAGTTTAAACAAATGTAAGGACTCAATTCCCTTGAATAAATGCTCAAACTGCAAAACAATGTGTAACAAAAACACAAAACATTGTCAGACAAAAATGTTGTTCTACTTATTAGAAACTTGACAACATCTCATATTTCAAGCTAATCGGAGATTTGAAAGACAAGCTAAATATTGGAAAAGACTGACCTATGCCATACACAAAAAACAAATCGTGCAATGCCACAAGCAACGATAGCTGGAGAAGTTCAAACCCCCTTTACAACATGAAAAATTAAAATCTAAAGATTAACTATTATGATGTAAAACTAAACTAAACAGTAATATGGTCATAAATTATGCTACATAGGATATGATTGATTGCTGTATAAAGCCATAATATCACATCATACCTGAAAACATAAAGTTTCTTTAAGATCATTCCACCAACAGGAACTGTGGAACTGATTTTCACATTAATATACAAAAAGGACACAAAGTATTTGCCTGCAAGCATCTAAACAAGAAGCTCCAGAACTGCTTCCTCACTAAACCCATAGTTCATACTGATTTACTTGCAAACATGCCTTCTGAGGTAGAAGTTCTTATTACTTCCTCTTGGTACACAAAACCTGCAAACTAAAGATGATCTGGTTTGGTTAAAAACACAAGTCATAATCAAGCCACAATTCAATGCATATGACTGAGAAAAGCTGCTGATACCAAGAACAGCCTAGAATTCTGACATGATTTAAGCATTATTTATGCACTCACAAGTCGTGATTTTTCTGCACTTAATCACAAAATAATGACTCTTGCGATCATGGTGCTCCAACATGATCTAAAGATGCCAGGGTCAAACTATTTTAGTTTAGCACCTATGCAAGATACCTCGCCCCATATTCATGGAAGGTAAGTCGAGATTAAACTGCTGGGTGAAATAAACAAACAGCCTTGAATCAAGTTATCAGAATAGTTCCTCAAGGGCAGCTTCTCCTCAACCAACATCGATATTCTTGACTACAGGGAAGCTGCTCCTTATACAGCACCATAGGTGACCCTTGGCACCACCGATTGTCCTTGTGTTTCCTCTTTATTATTTAAGCCATTAAGACCACAAACAAACTGGAGAGGTCGCTCAATTTGATAGCCACCACCAACAGCAACTTCTTTCTCTAACTTCAAGCAATAGCTTTCAAATGTACTGACTGTTACTTGCAGTTTGAAATCCAGATTAAATAAAAATTCAAGTTCCAATCTATTCATCTCCAATGTGCTTACACCCCCAACTTTGGCATAATAAGCATTGTTAAAGAATCTGCAGGTTCCACAGAAAAAGAGGGTATCAAGAAGCAGCAAGAACAAAATCCTTGTACATCAGCCTCGTGGAATTGATCATTTATTTCAGAACAAAGACAAATCACAGGAGACGGATTTTTCACTTTCGTTGAAGGGTTGCAAATTGATGAAATTACATACATTGATAAATTAAACAGTAAAAGGCAATGAAAATGGAAATAAGATATAAGATCCTACAAACTAAATGTAAAAAAGTTGAAATAATTGCAAGCATTGAATGCAACAAAAGGAAATAAATTATTTGTGATGACATCCCAAACAGCATTGAGTTGAAACCCACACTTACGCGTCATCAACAAACTTTGCTGCAACCATAACACTTGTGATCAAAAGACGGTGAACATTCAAGGAGGTGATAGGAACCTCTGGTTGTTGATGGATGAATCTATCAATGTACACATAAGCAAGCATAAAGCATGATGGACTGCAGTTCGAGTACTTGAAAATTCTATCAATGTAACTTTGAATGCTTAAGTTGGGTGCTCGGAGGCCATGAAAAACTGTTATTTTTTCTTGCTTCTTGGTAGCCTCCAGTAACTTTTCATTCATTTGTACAACTCTATCTAGAAGAGAGGCCAGAATAGACAACACACGGGGACTTTCACAAAATCCTACTTCAGACTCACTCAGATCGAGTGCTGAATATAAATCTGCATTGGAACCTTCCTCAACCAAATGAACTGAAGAATCCATGTAAAATAATATGCACGTTCAACAACCCTGTATTCCATGCCATACCTTCACAGTAAGAAAAAATGATATAACTGTCATTATATATACCTACAAAACAGCAAGCTTACCATATCAATTTACCTGATACTTTTCAGGCACCTGTAATAAAAGCAACCAATGACTACCACCAGACCTTATCCAAGCATTCTCTGTACCATATCCAAATTAATTCAAATCAGTGGGCAGTTTCAGTGATAGAAGTTAACTATAAGAGGCCAAGCATGAAAGGTAAGACTCTAGGAGAAACAAGTTAAAAGTTTTAAAAGTTTACAGAAGACCCCTGAACCAAACACTGTATTACATGGATTAAAAATTCATCACTGAAGTGATATGAATCCCTGATGAAATCCAGGATAAGCTTCATTACCAGCTACCACATATTAAGGCTGTCTCCTACATGCATGCAGTCAGGAAAATTCATACATATATTTCTTTTGGAATATCAAAACATATGGACCACCTAAAACAATGAGTGTGGTTAAGTAGAGCCAGATTACCGAATTCTCTMACCCATATAAAATACATATGATCTAATTATGAGATGTTATCAAAAATAGGTTTATGTTTGTACCCAGATATATGTGGCTCCCACCTGTGTGCAAACTAGATGAGAACAGGTTGTAAATGTAAAAGCTCGCCTGAAGTCTAGCTAAGAGTCAAAAAARTAATAAGAATCAAGAGGGCATATATATTATAAACCAATCTTCAAGGGAAAGATTGACTTGCTCAGATTAAAATGATTTATTTATTGATACAGGTTGGTTTGCCTCCTCACCATTTGAATTCTATACAGGTATCAAAATAGATTGATAAAATTGACCCTTGATACTTTGTTCACAAACTAAGCTGCTTTTACTAGCTGTAACTTGTGATCAAACAAATTTTTCGCTTTTGAAATGTGCAAATTAAGAACAGTTCAGTTGTTGGATTCAACATAAAGAACATTATAACATGCAAGACTTCCCATATTAAGTTTTCCTACTACAACATTGTGCTGAAGAATTCTTGAGGATCTGAAAAACGAAATGATAGTTAACTTATGAGAGCCATACTAAGAGCCTCCTCCATGATTGTTACACTTCTGCTGAAAGCAACAGCCATGTTAAAGTCCCTCGAAGTGCAGAAGGTAATGCTAGACATTTTTAGAATCTCACTAATGGATTGTCCTATTCTTGGCATCAATGTCGAGATCATTTCCCTTTGGCACATACAAGCATACCAAGTTTGATGCAGATATCTCATTTCGTTACTTGCAAACAACCCAAGTAAGAGAACACCAACGAGATTGTAACTCAATTGAATAAGGTGCATCAATGATCATATATCCTCCGTAGATGGTCTAGATACAGTTATTTTCTTGCTAAACTTTCTATGAGCAGATAAGTACATTTCTATGAAACAGCCATGATAGCTGAATAAACCTTGGTTGATTTGCACAATCATACCAAAACAAAAGTTAACCAAAAGAAGAAGATAGGCTGGCATACAGTTTCTCGTGATGTTTAATCAGACAGTGTCATTTAGCACCAATTATATTGCTGCCAAAGATTTTTAATTACCATAGTTCATGATAAGCACATCTAATAAGTCACACAGCACAAGTCTGAAATATGGAAAAGAAAACTTTTCTATAGAACTTAAACAACAAAATGAAACAGAAAATTATGCAACTCATCAAGACTCAACATATACCATGAGATAGGTATACAAAGTAGGCCACTTACTTCCTGTCATGAAATTGCTGTTAATGCAAATCATGTGAGTGGTTAATAAGTTCATTTTCTTTTATATAAGTGCAAGAAAAGAATACTTGCTGGACACATAAGCTGGCCAGACACCAAATATTGTAAGGGGGGGATCTACTCTCCCTATTTAGTATTTTGTACCAATACTGTATTTCATATATAAATCACTATACGCTTAACTACCTAAAGAAAAAATGAACAGAAACAGCAAGAAAAAATACCATATGAGATTCTCAATGGTGATTGCCCCAATGTGTCCTCATAAGCTGAATAATCCATACTTGTCAGTGATCGAGGCATAGGCAATAGGCATACTTCCTCCTTATCAAGGATAGTCACAGCTTAGAATCCAGTAATATCTTATTCATTATACTTCTAGGTCCACCTACTGTTATTATAGAGGCTCTTCAAACTTCCGCTCATCTTCAATTCCCATAATGGTTACTGCCTGTGTATCAATCCATTCTATCTTAGTGTGATGAGACAAATGTCATAACAAGGAAAAATTTTGAAGATATTTGATGTATTGTAATTTATTATTCATAAACAACAGACATGATCCAAAAGCCTCTAAATTTAATTATAAGAAAGTGGCAACAAAGGAATTTTGTAGCAGGAGAGGACTCTGGAAGAGGGCAGACCACTCAATTCAATCACTATGAGGGAGTATAAGCCCATAGAAATGTCTTCAATGTGAGCCATCCTTCACCGATCAGAGAAAACATAGAGGAATTGAGGAGGTTAGGAGCTGAAGAAAGGGCTATGGCAGGAGGGGAGAGCTCAGGAGGCCCCTCCATCTTCTCCCCTTCAGATCCAAAGCATACTCCAAGCAGGAGGAATTTTTTGAAGGTGACTGTAGATTCAGAATGGGTGGTGAGAGATATAGTTGCTGGGTTAGTGAAAGAGAATATAAAAATTTTGGAGGACATGGGAGAGAACAAGACTATGACAGATTTTCCAACAAAAAAACAGGGATGACAACAAAAAATGGAGTCTGATGTTTAATATGATGTCTGAGATGGAGGCTCTCATGCAACAAAACAAAGCTAATAATCATGAGGAAGTATAAAGCACCCAATGAGCAGGCCACAAGGTGATGCTGTCAACACTCTGATCTGTCGAACTCATTTCAACAGATACAAGGATTATGACAGTACATTCTAGCAAAGGTTGAGGTCAACCATTCACTTGGGATGGGCCAGCATTTCATTGATCCAACAGAGATGGAAAACCGGAACTTGGGAGCCCAACACCACCTTAGTGACCTCTACTTATGGCAGTGAATTTATTTTTTGGGCATCTATAACCATATGCAGAAATTTTAGATATAACTCTGCAAAGAAATATGTGGTTAAGCAGTCTGTCAGGACTCAGTAGTTATTTTAGGTAACAGAAGGAAGAGTTTAACTGGTTTTGTCAACGATAGAGGTGATACAATAGACACCAGAAGGCTAGCTAGTAGGCATGCTAACAGAAAATCTAGGGTGACAAACAATGCTAGAACTGATTTTTTGAAAGCCACTTTTGGGTATTAGGCATATCTGTCTTTAATTTTGAAAGTTTTGAAACATGGACTTGGTTTGGAAGCCATGGCTTCACTGCTCAACAAATGTGGGATCCAACAACAAAATTAAAATCCCACTGTTATCTCGATGTATGCTTACACTATACACTTCCTTCTGTGTACATTCATACTAGCCTTTTGTTTACCAAAAATCGAATGGAATGTTGCAGCCATGCTTCAAATAATTTAATGGCCACAATGCCTCTACATTTACTAACGGGAAAAGCAACAACGATGAAAATGAAGTTGCAGGGGTGCTCTTTATTTATCTGGCAGAGCCATAGCAATAAATTTAATTATAGAGAAAAACAATGACAATGAAAACTCAATCCAAATAACGACTTATTCTTGCCATCATTCAAGCAATATTAATTACAGATAAAGGGATGTTTAGGTTTTTCTCCTGCACATTCTGTTAAAACTTATTAAAAACTAATCACGCACATAAATAAACATTGAACAATTCAACATCCTAAAACTAATTCAGGGGCAGGACAAGCTGGTATCATGAAAACCTTCGTAAACTTATGAAGCATCAACAGCTCAAGCTTCTCACTATAAATACCACTCCTACTTATGTGCCTGGTAAACAAACTTGAAATCCAAATTCTATGTGTGTGTAGGTTTTCACAGTTAGTCATAATGTTGCTTGAGCTTTCTTGAGATAAACTGTGTAGAAAATTTTAAAACGTCCAACGTTTTGAGTGGACACTCCGGCCAGCATCAGGGACAAAGAAAGCTGAAATGATAATAGAAAAGAGTGCTTGGGTGGATATTTATAGGGTTGAAAATTAAGGATAACCATTGTGGAAGAAAGAGTTACAACCTGTTGTCAAAAAAGATCAAAATAGTAAATGAGCCATTGGAAATAAAAGCTATTTAATGCTAATCTTCCTTCCATCCAACTTCTGAAAAAAGGCTTCAACTTTGCCCTTGCCCCTCATCGGATTCCTGTGGAAGATATTCTTTGCTCTATTGAATCTATTACTCGTCATCTTCCCACACACGAAGCTGAAGAAATTCAACAAAAATGTGGTAGAATTTTACGTCTCTCCAAGCCTCCTAAGCCAAACCTAAAATGTTATAGAGTCCAGCTCTAGTCATTGTCGGGACCGTGAGGGAGATTTCATGCAAGTTGGAAAACACAAGGGACCAAATCTTACCAAACTCACGAACCTGAAATACTTTAAAATCCAATTCAATCAAGCATCAAGTCCAAGGAAAGAGCTATGCAATTTGAAGAACATGAAAGCTAAAATCTCACTAACCATGCCGACCCAAAAAATTTATCAAATTAAGGTATACAAGTGCAAGAAAGGCAAAGATTTGAAACGTCTACATTTTATCAAAGAATACCTAACAAGACTATAAGGTACATTAAGATCTTGGTTGTAAAGGGAACAAACAAAGGAAAAAAGATGACTTTCGAAGCTCAAGAAATTGTGAAACCCAAAGGACTAAATACTTATAACCAGAATTACAACCAATGAACCTTGCACCCTAGTGGATGTCATAGGAAGTGACACAAAGGGAAATTAAACCAAAGGCATCATGATTATACAAACAGGAATCCCCAAAATATTGGCATAAACACTAGGATCAAATATTTTAGAGAGGTAGCCCAAAATTTGGGTAACAAGACATTATGAAGATGGCTTTCAGAACACATGAAAGCCATTATGAGTTTGAAAGCGATGCCATTCAGGGTAACAAAGGCTCCTATAATCCCAAGGGGTTAGCTCAACCGGTTGTCGCCAATGTTGTTGGGCATTTGGCTAGTTCTGTGCTAGCAAGTGCCCCATTTGAATCCCCCTGGGTTAGGCACACTAGTCTACACTGACAGGTTTACTAAGGATGACATCCATGAATGTGAGGAAGCATCCCTTGGGTTTCCCCACGAGGTTTTCCTTGGGAAAAAAAAACAAATGCTCCTGCAACCTTCCAAGCCACAATGAACAAGATATTTCATCCTTACTTGAAAAAATTTGTGCTCGTTTTCTTTTATGATATATTTGTTTGCAATAAGACATGAATGGGGATCTTAAACATGTTGACTAGATACTAAGTACCCTAGAAGAAATTAAATTTTATGTGGAGTAAAAATATAGTTTTGGTAAGAAAAAAGTTGAGTTGTTGGGTCACATCATTTCGAAAAGAGATGTTAGGGTAGATCTAGATAAGAATAAGACAATTCTTGAATGGCTGACTCCTAAAAACATCTATAGACTAAGAAGATTTCTAGGTTCGACAAGATACGTCATTAATTTAGAAGGAATTGTGACTAATTGTAGCCCTGTTATCGGACCTACTTAAAAAGGGTTACTTTCAATGGAGACAGGAAGCTTACCAACTTTTTCAAGAATTGGAACAAGTTATGTGCTCAACTCCTATACTAGTGACTCCGGTGTTTCCAAAATCGTTTGTTATTCAATGCAATGCGCCAGGATTGGAATTGGAATTGTACTTATGCAAGATGGACATTTGATCGCATTCAAAAGTAGGAATATTCAATCCTAAAGAACATTTGAGGTTAAGTTATGATAAGGAAATATTCTGTATGATGCATGCATTATGTAAATGACGTCAGTATCTGTAGGAAAGCAAATCCTTGGTCAAGATGGATCATGATAGTCTTTTTTTTAATTGAAAAATATGTCTCAAGTACCTTTTACAATTGAAACCTTCACAACATAAAATCTAAATTTTGTATTTTGAGATTTTCATAAAAAAGAAGACAACAATGTTGTTGATGCGACAACAATGTTGCTGATGCACTCTCTAATCAAGATGATGAGGTGTTCGCAAGCTCCATTTCTGTTATCATTCCAGATTGGAGAGATAAGTTCATGTTGAGAACATCAAAGATCTCGAAGTACACAAATTCATTGAAAACTTCTATAAAAATCCTAAGCTCACTTGGCACAATGATATATTGTGGTACAAAGGTTGCATCTATCTCTCACCATCCTCCGAATATAGGATGCAAGTCTTGAAGGAAGCACACGATTCCCCATTTGCAAGAAATGTCAGTCTTTTCAAAACCGACTGTAACATTTAAAAATCTTTTTTTCTGAAAAGAAATCAAGATTAAATTGCGTAAGTATGTGGAGGAATGTGATACCTGACAAAGGGATAATGGAGAAAATACAGCATATCCAGGATTGTTGCAACCTTTCGCATTCCAACATAGAAGTGGAAAGAAATTTCTATGGTTTTTTCCTTAGAACTGCTAGATTTTTCTCCTCGGCAATGCATAAAACTAGTACCTGAAAAATATTCTGAATTAAATAGTACCTGAAAATAGACTAGAAAGTGTTGATTGTTACTAGGAAATTAAAACTTCAACTGACAATCAGGGAAGCTTTTTGCAAGCTCTATGCCCTAAATCTAGTCTACACTGGTGAGCTGCTAGACTCAGCCCAACAATTCACAAAATTTCTCCATACCTACACTGAGTAGTGTTCCCGGTTTTAATAACAGAACTCATCCTGACTACTAAAGTGTACAATTAACAGGCTCCAATTATTTTGACTTAAAATAACTTTCCCATGCAAAAGGAGGGACTAAACTAGGCTAATCACAAACAGCTCACAAATCATGGCCCTTAATAAATGCCAAATAACTAATCACTAACTGAACTAAACACTGCCACTAGTAACTATAACTATTGCTCTTAATTTCAGCAACTGCCTAATCACTGAACTAGGCATTGTGACCTAAATTTAAGCAAACTGAAACTTCAACAAACTGTCCCAAATTTCATCAACTGTCCCAATTTCCACAAATTGGAATTTCAATGAACTAACCTACGTTCCAGCAAACTGAATCAATACAATACCTACCCTTCTCAACTTTGCTTGCCCTCAAGCAAAAAGGAAGCTGGCTGCGAGGTAATGATCACTCCTTCCCAAGATGCATACTCTGTAGGCAACTCCTTCACAAGATGCATACTTTGTAGGCAACCCTTTCCACTTGATAAGTAATTCATTCAGCGCCCTGTAACTCATCCAACAATTCATTCACACAGGGATTACAACAGAGTTTATTTATGGTTCTCTTATTGAGAGTGTGGTAGTCAATATTGAATGAATATATGGAAAGTTCCATCTCTATTCTTGACAAAAACCATTGGTGCAATAAATGAAATTGAACTGGTCCTAATGTGTTCCATATCAAATAGTTCTTGTGCCCTTTTTCCAATGTCATCCTTACAAGCTCAAGGATGGGATGAGGAGAAATCATAATGGGTTTTGTGCCCTCCTCCAACTCAATGATATGCTCACACCCTTTGGTTGGTGGCACTGGAAACCCATGGGATAAGTCCTCGAAAGCCTTTGTGGACTTGTCTACTGCCCATTGAATTTCTGCCCTCTTGGTTGGTCTTTTGTTCAATTTGACATTGCACACCCTTTGATTCGATAGCAACACATCATAAAAGCCATAACTCCCCTTTTTATCTCCCTATCCACTTTAGTGGCAAATACAAATTGGCAAGTTCTACCTAAATCCTCAGATGGTATAGTTCTCACCACAGAACTTAATGTACAACTCAAAGAAGCTCCTTGTGATGTCTTCCAAGGTTTGGAACCATAGAATGCCAACTACCACATCGACCCTTTGAGGAAGGACGTAATCACCTAGCTGAATAACAAAATTTCCAACCATATCTTGGCACTTTATTGTTGGCCACATGCAATATGCACTTCAAAATCAATTAATTCAATGACTTTAAGGCCAAGAGACATCACCAATCTTTCATTAAGAAAATTGTAACAGCTCCCAATATCAATGAGAGTTGAAATATGTCTCCCTTTACCCTTCCCTTTGACCCTTAGTGTTCAAATTTGTTTTATACCCATGATGGCAACTAGTGAAGAGGTGGGTGTTTGTTCATGATACTCCTCATTTCCTTCGTTATGAACCCCATCAACCATGTCCTTGCCTATTCCACTTTGTTAATGTTTACGCCATTATTATAGTTCTTTGCATTTCATTAGATAACAATAGCATAATACAAGATCACTGAGAAATACACAATCACAAGAGAGACAACATTTATCCTGGGAAACCCTCTAGGGGAAGAAAACCCAGCAAAACTTCCTTATTATAGATAGCCAATACAATGCCAAGAGATCTCTTAAACTAATGCAGAAGATCCTCTCCCAGATATGCACCACTCTCTCTCCCTCTTCTCTAACTGCAATTCCGAAACTTGTCTCACAAATGAGCAAGTGAGTTGTGTGTCTAAGTGATGCGCTAGCCTCCTTATTTATACAAGACTGGCACGTGTGAAGTGTCTCTTCACTGGCAGGGCCGACTTCTCCAACTGGGTGGTTATAACCACCTTTATTATGTTTCGAGGCCTCTTTGATATATTCTGGGGCCGACTTCTTCTT
>ML778020.1:1161071-1172668 GCA_009831015.1 Picea engelmannii | reverse complement strand
CTGTATGAGATTTATCCCAGCTTATAGATCAGAACTAATGTTTATTCTAGATCTGCTCTTTAACTAAATAACTAAACTATTTTAGATCTGAGCACACATGTTTGTTTTCTCTGTTCAAGTAGTGTAGACTTGTTTTCTGGATACAAGATCTAGTTGTTTTTCTCACTGAAAATTAAAAGACACTTTTGTTCTGCTTTACTGCCCTAATTCTAACAGTTTTCGTTGGGGTTTTGGGAAAAACCCTTCCGCTGTTGGTTTGGCTTCGGTGGTGCATCACCCACCCTAGCTAGACAAGAGGGGAGTCCATCCAGGATTTCCATTGGGTCTTCATCTTCTTGCAGGATATCTTCAGTTTTGGAGGGGCAGCGAATTGCTAAGAGGATATTGGAGCTACCTTGAGGGGCCAATTTATCTTTGAGCAAGACCGTGGTGACTTTGAGGAGGCCGTGAGTCACTTGTGCAGATCACGAGGGTTAGAGGAGGGCTGTGGGTTCCCTCTTAGCTGAATCGAGGATGGAGTAGGGCCATAAGGCCATTTGGTTGAGCCGCGGGGGTCTAGGGAGGGCCGTAGGCCCCATTTGCCGAGCTGTGAGGACGGCTATGGACCTGGTGGTGAACCGTGAGGATTTGGAGGAGGGGGGCAGCTCCCATTCTTGGCCATTGAGTGACGGGAGGAGGCTTGGGTAGGCCATGCAGCAGTTTGGCACCATATTGATGAGACAAGGGCATTATTCCAGGTTTCAGTTTGAGTTTTTGCCGATGTGTTACAGCTTCTGAGCAGCCACTAGATATTTACTATTGTTGTGTTCCAGATTCCATCCATAATAAAAAAAAATGACAATGTTGTCTCTCATGCCTTATGTGCAATGTGTTTGATCTAACTTTGGTATTCAAGTGCATGAAAACTGTTTGTAGAAACTTATCATGTACTTTACAACACTAAGAACACATGTAATGCAAACTGTTTGACAAAATCACACAATAAACACCTAATAGCATTAATTTCCCAACATAGCTCTACTGGGGGATATTACATGCTGTGTGGATCTCTGAAGGGCATCATACTCAAGGGTGACCAACAGCTGAGCAACATGGTAAAAATCTAACACCTTAGACATGTTTTCTAGACTTTTCTCTGTTAAAGACACTGGTTAGAACTTGCGAGTTCCCTACCACATTTAGTTATTTCATGTTCATGCTGCAGACTAGGAGGATCCAGCTATGGTGGGCTTCTGCCTCTGCTCTGCTTTTGGTTGTTATTCCCATGTAGTTGGAGAAGACCAGAATCATCTATCATTTTAGTCTATAATGATTCCCCCACATCCTGATATTCCTGGATTTTGTTTTAAAACCCCATCAAAATTAAGCTTTAAATAATTGTGCTTTGAACAACTCCACTGTAGGCTATCTGAAGGTGTTGTCCCTCTAGCCTTTCCCTTAGCAGAAAAATGACCTTAATATTGTTACCATAGTCACAAAGTATAATAAACAGACATTTATGTTGATCCCAAACAATAGCAGGAAAACTACATTCTAGAGTATGCGAAAATATACAACAATGCACATATAAGAAAAAACTGCAAAACTTGAAATAATCTCATAAACAATCAAACAAGAAAGGAGTGAAGGATTAATATGATCATAAAAGCATTGAAAATACTTCAATTTTTTGGCAATAAATTTGCCTTGGAGTACTGATATACTATATTAATACAAGACCAAATAAAAGTATGGAAAAGTAATTTTCTTTTAACTTGGTGGCATCTCTTGATTAAATAGTTAGTAATCCCAATTTCCTCATGTATAATAATTAAGTTACATTTTATTTTAGAGACGTTTGTCTTAGAAGGGCAATTAGTAATGATTAATAGTTTCATTGTATCTTTCTGAGCAGTTGTATTGTCTTTGCCCCCACAAGGGTTTGAATTTCACAAAAGTGGCTGGTTTACCCCCACAAGGGCTCGAATCTCACAAAAGTGGCTGGTTTACCCCCACAAGGGCTCGAATCTCACAAAAGTGGCTGGTTTACGCCCACAAGGGTTCGAATCTCACAAAAGTGGCCGGTGCGCCCCTGCAGTAGAACCATCATGACTGTTAAGYCAGGCCTGGTGACCTAACACCCCTCTAGATAAAAAACCACAAATGGTGTCCCACCTTCGGATGATGGCCATATGTTTCCAGGATTAAGGACCTTGAATATATCCTCTGGAAGCATTCTGAATCCTTTTCTTAGGAGTTAAGATGTAGTGAATGAGTCCAAGAAGACAATGTAAGAGAAACTCTATGCTTAAACTTAGAACGGCAAAACTGTTACGATCTGTAAGATTCAACTAGACTGTGAGTCAATAGTTTTATGGAAATCAAGAAGATACTAGAGTCATCAATCTTATTCTCAAGTTCATTGTTTATTTTGGCATATGGCAAACATCAATTTTATTCTCAAATTCAATGTTTATTTTGACATAACGAAAACACCAATAATACTCTCAGATCCAATGTGCATAATTTTTCAAACAATAAGTGACCAATCAAATTTAATAGGACTTTTAGCTCGTTGATCTTGAATAGTTGGTTCAGGTTCAAAATGGCTTAGATTAGAACTTGTACACTTACCCAGTCTGCAATAGTTTTGGTCATTCAAATTAGTGAGACTGGGTGCAGATATCCAATTGGGTCCCATGACCTACTTTTGTGGTCAATTATTGGATATTAATAAAATTATCTTATCTTATCTCTACCTTATCTTTATATCCAAATAACCTATTCTAATTCAATCAACAATTAGCCAGTTATATTATTTTAGTTACATTTCTCTTATGGTCTTAGTCCATCTTTAGATAAATTTGGGCAAAAAATTTAATAATAGTCTCAAAGAAATTAGATTCATAACCACCCAACTAATGCAACACGTAACCTGAACTTGGATGGATGAAAAGGATGGCCAAGAAAAAAAATCTCCAAAAGCCAAAAAAAATACCTAACTCATCTAGAAACATCATTATTTCCAGTAAGTTGACAAGGAAATCTGATTTTCATTAGAGTCCTGGAACACGTAAAGTGCTTAAAACTCTTGAATAGCCCTTCAAATACATAGTCTTAGCTTAGAAACACCGATTTCCATCTTCCATTTCTTTTGCAATGGTAATCACCTCTGGGGTTGAGCCAAAGCGATAAATGAATGCATACAGCAAGACTGACACAGTTTGCAAAATGCTGATGTCTGCAAACACTTATTATATTGAGGCCATTCTTTAACTAAGTGGAAATAACCTCTTCCACAAAACCCATCCTATCCTATGATTAGGAGCAAGGTTGTTAATCTCGGACTTGGGAATGACTCGGGGACTCAGAAAACTCTGAAACAAACACTGGAATAACTCGACAAATTGAAAATCACCTAAAATTTAAAATACACCAATATTTTGGCAACAAAACCAAACAAAGACATTTACATTCCATAAAAAGGTATAAATCACTTATTGATATTTCAAATACTCATACAGTAAACTAAAAACTATTAATGTTACTTGCAGAATCAAGATTCAAAAGTTGTGAGGATGCTGTGCCCCATGCCATATACCAGTTGCCTGGCAGTCGTCAGACACAAGAAATCAAAGCAGTGTTAGGATACATTCAACTAGTTTTGGATGAAACCTTCTTGAGCAGAATAGGAATGCCAATGTATAAAATAATACAATGCTACTGACACATGCAACTCGAGGGTAATCTGATTAAATGGATCCAATACTGCTAACAACAACTTCGAAGGCAAGAGTCAAAACACAAATGACAGATTTGTAAAAGAAGCCCCAGCAGAAAATACTGACCCGTCTTTTGTTCAAACCAAGACTAAACTGATTTCACAGTGACCTAATTAACTATTTTTTATCCATCTTAGCCCCTATTATCCCACATTGTTTCTGGGTTGTATGAACTGCAAATAAGGATGGAACCATGACAAACACAAAGGGGTCCAGAGTAAGAGCGATGGAAAAGAGGGGTCTTTTAATATAACATTCTTTTTACTATTTGTAGACTACTCTGTGATTAAATGTGTTGTTCCATCAAGCATTTCAAACCCGACTAAACCGTGCAATATATTAAGACCATCTGATTTCCAGACCGTCATATCAAAAAATAGAAATATGCAAATCGCACACCTGACATTTCATTGCATCTGTTTTCAATATGACTGAATACTTACAGTCCAGTGGAAGCAATTCGATAGATATCCACTTCACTTCTCCTCGAAACCCACCACCTCACTCCTCCAAACCCACCACCAGCGATGTGAAATGGGACTACAGAGGGCCATTGCACTTACAGGTCTCCCACCACAAACTCTGACTGCACTTACAAGTCTCCCAGCCAAATAATCTCAGCGGACTTTTCAATACCCAACAACATCAAATCCTACACAGCCAACGAGATTTTTCAACAAATCTATGCGAGCACGGAAGCATCTGATTTAGAGATTATTAAAGGACGACAAATGCTGTTGCAGCTGCAGCAGAGGGGCACCTATATCTCATAATCTATAATGTACACTCTGGAAAGTTGGGTACACTTTTGCGGGGGCGCACTCAGACTATTTGTCAAAGCTCTGTCAAACACTATTCCCAATCTTTCTGTCATTAAACAATCCAAAATGAGTCAGGGGTGCAACAACAACAACAGCGGAGCAGTTTGTTTATTTGCAATTTGTGATGGTTAAACGTGTGTAGCTTGTGGGCACTTCCTCACTTTTGTTATTATCTATATATAATTATTACAAGTGATTTATTGACTGGGATATCTCCATCTCTTCGGTGGGTTTCCTTCCTAATTAATAATTATTCAACTGTGTGAGAGAATCTGACGACGTGCTTAAGTGAACTTAATATCAATTTTCTACACGGCGAAAGAATTCGAGGAGGAAGAGTGTTGAAGTGGAAGTCAAGGTAGAAGAATGCCTAAAGCCACTTCAAAGAGAAAGGAAATGTCACATCTGAGAATGGTTTTTATAATTTAAGCTTTCATATGATTTTATTTTAGACAATTTCGTATACAAAAAGTTAAAGTTGGTTCATCTAATTTTAAGGATGCAATATGTGTATACAAAAGGTTAAAGTTGGTTCATGTAATTGTAAGAATGCAATATGTATAAACAATGTATAAACAGTGAAACACATTTTAATTACAAAACAGATAAAGAAAATAAATAGGAGGCATCATTACAATGAGATGGGGAATAAAGAAGAAGTTCAAGAAAAATGAAGTTTCTTAGAAGACATGATAGTTTGGAGAAGCACTTTTAACATTCAAGACTTCAAGAAATGTGTGATGAGGCCATGGCGGTGATTAGGTTTATGATGCTTCACAAGGTTATCATGTGAGCTTGGGTTTTGGCCATAATGCCTCTTCCTGTCATTGTCAAAGGGTTGGAAGTAAGCGGAAATCAACCTAGTGCACATCAACTTGGGGTAGTGACCTATGGTAAGTCATCATTGAAGGTCAAACATCTCTTGGAGGAAGAGGACTATGTATCTCTAACCCTCATAAGCCATGACCATTTGTAGGGAACCAAGTGATGCTCTAAAGAAGGATTTTGAACCTTCGAACTCCAACAATAGTGTTTACTGGAACTCTTCCAGGGGTTTTCATGCAATTTTTGTCTCAGGGTTTAGGCTCTTTTGTGGAGATTTTTGGGCTATGATATTGGTGGTTCTTCTAGGGTATTATTTTTTAACCTTCCGTCTACTAATTTTTGAGGAACTACAATTACTTTGCCTGGGAGGTTTGAGACTCCTTTTCTTGTCGGATCTTAGCTCCTTCTCTGCGGAGGTTTCGGAGCCACTATTTGTGGCAGAACCTTCACAGTTTACATATCCATTCTTCTCGCCTCGTGATAGAACTGTTAACCATTAATTAGTCGGCCCATTTTTTATGTTTCCAATGGCGGTAGTGCAGGTCCATCAATCCTTGGTTTCTGTATTGTGCAGTGGAGTTTAAGAGATCTGTCAGGGGGTTGTCACTTCGCTTGGAGTTCTCTAGTGGTGGTTGGGCACTTTGGGCTAACTCACTTCCCACTGGAGTAGCTTCCCAATGGAAGTTGAAGTCAACGACCTTATGGGGGGTGATGATGAAGCCATATGGAGGAGGGAGAGTCTCTTCATCTCGTCAGATGTGCTCAAGTTAATTGCTTGTAATAACTCACATCGAGGCTCGAAAATTCCACAGAAACCTTCTTCTCCTTCGGCTTTACCTCGAGAGGCTTCCACTTTTCGCATTGCCAAATTTGAGCGAGAGCCGGGGAATCTTGCTACTAGACAGCAAGTGGAAGAACACTTTGTGTTTACTAAAGAGGTGCCAGGGGTGCGGTTGGGAGGCTTTGGAAGGACGTCGGGCGGTTTGAACTAAGCAACACTTGAGAGGAAGCCATTTTTTATAGGAGGAAGCAGAGTAAAGGCCTGGATCCAGAACCGTTCAAAAAGAAAGTTGATGTTAGGAGAGGACATTGGTCTTGAGGATATGGTTAGTTTAGCACTATGTGCTCTGGTAGGGAGATTCTCGTACCGTGCTAGGAGCACGATGCCTCTGGTTGATTGGGTTAGTAAAAATTGGTGTCCGTTGTTGGGGTACATGCCTGAAGTGGTTTTTCTGACAAAAGGTTGGTCCGACTTTCGTTTTAAGAGGGTCGAAGACTCTACGTTTATCTTGGAAAAACTTTGGAGCTATGGTGGAAGGAGTTTGATGTTAAAATGTTGGTGCGTAAGCTTTGACCCGACACTTGATTATTTCCGCCACAGGCATCTCTGGGTTTTATTACCTAGTTTACCACTTTATTTATGGAATGTAGAGGCTCTGGAAGCCATTGGAAATGTCCTGGGTAAGTTATAAAAGTTTACGATGAGGCGCTTCTGGCTGCGGACAAAAAGATGTGCAAAGTTTTAGTGGAAATCGATATACATGCAGGACTATTGGAGTCCTTGGAGATAGTGTGGAGAGGACACCATTTGGCACAATCCTTAGACTATCTGGGTATTATGTTTAGATGCTCCCAGTGTCGGAAGACTGACCACTTGAGGCGGGATTGTCTGGGGTTCTTTGAAGAGGAGGTCTCGGAAGGCACATTGTTGGAAAGATCAACGCGAGTGGAGTCGTAGGGTCTGGAATCATGCAGGTTTAGTCCGAGTTGTGGTGAGTTCTTGGAACCTATCCAGTCGGCACACTTGGACATGATTATGGGTAAGCTTAAATCCATTTTCCCTATGCTTTATTATTCTTTAACTTCCTGGGAAGAAAACAAGTTGGATTCCTCTAGTTCTTTTGGATTGCAAGGGAAAAACAAATATGTTTCTGATTCTGGTCGGGTTCCGATGGGTTTTACCAAAGTGACCCCTAACTCTAGTGTTCAGGAAGGGGGGAGTCCTAGATTTGTGGTCTTTGATGACGCTCGGGATGAAAGTGGCCTTCCTCTCGACTCAGAGGAGGCTGGTAAATTCTCGGCTCATGGAACGTCTGGTGGACTAGAATCTCCAAGAGGGGATCCTGCTTGCCCGATTGGTTCAATTGACAATTGCATAAACCCAGGTTATAGGGAATCAGATTTGGGGGATAGTACCCTTGGGGATGTGCTCGAGACCCTTGTGCCCTCCTACAGAGAGGTTCTATCACCGATACAATTACCAACTTTCCAAGGGAGGACAGTTTTCCACAAATCGGATTCAGAAGGGGCTTCCGAACTGTCGAGACCCAAGGGGGTGAATCTTGGGAAGGACTACACTTGGTCAAAGGGTCTAAGATTGGAGATTTCTCCAATAAAAAACCAGAGTGCGAGGAAAAGGAAAAAGAAATTGGATTTGTTACCTGATGAATCACACTTACTTGTCATTGCAAAAAATGGGGCACTTAGAGGCATGAAATCCCCGGCGAGAGCAAAATCATGATCTTACTCTCTTTAAACATTAAAGGGGATGGGGGGGTCCTAAAATACGCCTCCCTTCGAAGACTTCTTCGGAGGACTACATCGGACATTATTTTTTAGCAAGAAACCATGGTGGAGGATTTTAAGGCTCATGCCTTTATGAATTCATTTCGTCCTTCCTGGCTCTCATGTGCTGTAAGTGCAATTGGAACTTCGGGGGGTTTATTAGTAACTTGGGATCCAAAAATGTTTGACATTTGCCCATTTTTTTGCTGTGGCGGTATCCTTTTAAGCGGTACTTGTCTGGAGCTAAATATGTCGATTACTCTGCTTAATGTGTATGGGCCCTGTGTGGATAGAAAATTATTCTAGGAAAAGGTAGCAGACAAGGGTCTTTTGGCTCGCCGAAACCTGATTTTAGCTGGTGACTTGAATCTTACCTGTGATGTTGGGGAGCTGTGGGGAGATACATCACATTTGGATCCCCTTTCAACTTTTTTTAAAGAACTTTTTAATGATTCTGGATTGGTAGACATTGCTCCGAATGTTTTGGTGCCGACATGGAGAAATGGCAAAAGGGGCACTATGAGTATATCAAAAAGGATGGATCGCATTTTAGTAGCCGAAGATCTCATTGCGGGAGTTAGCAGATATAAATCGTGGGTGGATTTTCCATACTTTTTGGACCATGCACCTGTTCTTTTAAGACTAGATCGTCTTACACTCCCCGCGGCGTATCCTTTCAAGTTCAATGCTAGTTGGTTACATGAAGAAGAAGTGGTTACATTAGTGAATGAAGTATGGAAGGATCTCGCTTTATTGGTCGAAATGGATGCACAACAGAGATTTGTTAATAAGATGAAGTCTTTAAAGATTTATATAAAAGCATGGGCAAAAGATTTTAAAAGAAAATAGGAAGAAAAGCTTGTCCGATTAGAGGGACAGTTGAAAGTTTTATTTCTGGATGCGGCACAGGAGACTAGTAATAGTGGTAGGGTTATTCAAATAAAACTCTTGGAGGCGGAGCATGACAAAATTTTACAAGCAGAAGAAGGGAAGTGGAGACTTAAAAGTCTGGCCATCTGGTTAAAGAGTGGAGATAAGAATACAAAATTCTTTCACAGATATGCAAGTTTCTTGAGGAACATCAATCACATTTGGGAGATTAGGGATGAGAGTGGAGATCTACATGCCGGTTAGGTAGCTATCAAAAAAGAAACTGTCAATTATTTTAAAAGTTTTTATGAGGAATTTGATCTAGTGGTTATTAGTGATCAAGTGGACACTGTGGGCCTTTATGATTGTATTGCGAAGGAAGACGATGCAGTGATTTTAGACGGCCCATGCACGAAGGTGGAACTTTGGGAGGTCCTCAAGTCCTTTGCCAAAGAGAAGAGTATGGGGCCCGATGGGTGGACTATAGAGTTTTGTATCCACTTTTTTGACTTAGTACGAGATGATTTATTAGAAATGGTGGAGGACTCCAGAACTTGTGGCTTAGTGAACAAGTCTATAAATGTGACTTTTTTTACTTTTATTCCTAAAGTAAATAATTCCACGTCTTTTGGGGATTACAGACCAATCACTTTGTGTAATCTATGTTACAAGTTGATATCAAAGGTAATTGCAAATAGGATTAAGCCTATTCTCTCTCGTTCGTTGTCGGAGAAACAATTGGGATTTCTAAAAGGTAGACAGTTCTTGGATGTTATAGCAATGGCTCAGAATGCTTGCACAACATTAAGGTAAAAAAATCAAAAGCCATGATTTCAAAGTTGGATCTTAAGAAAGCTTATGACTACATCAATTGGGATTTCTTCGATTGACTCTAATTAAATCGGGCTTCAGTATACCTTTTACAAATTGGATTTTGAGTTGCATGACCAGTGCAAACAGTCCTGATAAATGGGGAGACCTCTCAAATGTTCCAGAGCGGCAGAGGGCTTAGACAGGGTTGTCCTTTATCGCCCTTGTTATTCATTCTTATCATGGAAGGACTTAGCTTGTTGTTAAAGAAAGGAAAGGTTGAAGGGAAGTTATCTAGGGTAAAGGTCTCCAAGTTAGTCAAGATTCTACATTTGTTCTTTGTGGACGATGTGTTAATCATGTCAAAAGCTTCTATCGATGAGCGGTTAGAGATTAAAAATATTTTAATGATTTTCTATAGAGCCTCCAGACTGATGATAAATTGGTCAAAGTCTATTTTTTACTATGTTGGAGTCCACAAAGAGACTTTAGATACTTAGAAGAATTTTTTCCTCACTGTTTTGAGGAACTTGTAAAATTTTTTCGATATCTTGGCTATTTCTTAAAGGCTGATGCATATAAATCGGTTGATTGGAGATGGCTCTTCTCAAAGATTGAAGATAGGATTGAGATGTGGTGTAACAGATGGCTATCGTTGGGGGGGTGATTCACATTGGTTAAATATGTTCTTGAAGGATAGCCTGTGTATTGGATGGCATTGGCGGCCATACCAGCCTCCATTCTGGAAAAAATAAGGAAACTTGTGTTCAGTTTTCTTTGGTCAGGCGATGAGGGGAAAAAGCGTTATCATCTTTGTAGCTAAGAAGTCATTGCAAAACCAAAAATTTTGGGAGGCTGGGGGATTAGAAATACATTTCTTTTCAATAATGCCTTGGCGGAAAACTCTTTGTGGCGAGTCCTGATGAAGGAAGGAGTATGGAATAAGGTCATTAAAGATAAATACATTCCCCACGACTCTGTTTTCACCTGGCTAAGGTCAGCTCTGTCGACCTCACAGACTTGGAAGAACCTTCTGAAGTCCTTACACTTGTTGACCCACTAGTGGAGTTGGAGGCCGGGTTCGGGACACTCGATATTTATTGGGTTGGATAGCATTTTGGGCCTGGGGTGTTCCTCCTTTTTATCTCGTCGTTTGTTATCTGAGCTGAAAAGAAACAATGTGGTCTATCTTTACCAAGCCTTAGGAGAAAGGAGACCATGAATTCTTTCGGATCACTGGAAAACTAGTGAGGAGATTGGTCTAAGGGGGAACCTGGCAGTGGAATGGGATGCATATTGCAGGGAGCTTAGTGGAGTGGGTGTGTAGTTGCAAAATGAAGAAGATGCGCACATTTGGACTAGGGGAGACAGATTTGGATGCCTGACTGTAAAAAAATTATATTTGGCTCTCACAAAGAAGAAGTGGGTGCATGTTATTGGGGGTTGGAGAAGACATATATGGAAGTTGGATATGGCGCAAAAGATTAAATTATTTACTTGGTTATCCATTGAGAACAAAATCCTAACTTGGGACACTTTGCAAAAAAAGGGTTGGCAAGGTCCTAATCGTTGTCACTTGTGTTTCAAAGATGTAGAATCTGTGTATCACCTATTTGTTTCTTGCAACTTCTGTCGGGAGGTTTGGTTTAGGATTAAAAAAGAGCTAAACTTCTTGATTGTTTGGGAAGGCAGTTATTTAATTGATTATTTTGAAAATTGGGTTAAAAAGAGGTTGTGTTCATCACGTTGTCCTCCATACTATGTTGGTTCGTCTGGTTGGAGTGGAACAAATCTATCTTCGAAGGAAGCATACCTTATTTTCTTTTTGTAGTATGTAAAGTTAGAGCACACCTTCCTTCTGGGCCTACCTTGAAGAAGGCTCTCCCTCACTTACTTCAGAATCCACGTTTCTTATCTCCCACAATGAGCTAGTTCGATGGAGCTG
>ML778020.1:1077036-1146369 GCA_009831015.1 Picea engelmannii | reverse complement strand
AACATGTATTTAATAATTGAATAATGAATATGATAGATGGTTGAATTGTTTGATACAATGTCATGTGATGGTATGCTTATATGCATTGACTAGTCACTATGGTTGATGGGTCGAGGTGGCTCTTGGTTAGGTCATGTCCTTTAGTTAGAATGTGTCACTTCAATTATTATTATTTATTTGATGTTTATTTATATATTATGTTCATCCTAGGGTTAGAGCAAGAAAGGTTGAGTTGAATGCTCCCAATACCTTCACTATGCATATTGATTCCTCTACCAACCTTAAAAAATATTCTTCTAAAAAAGTCATAAAATCCTAGTAAAAGTTTCACGATCCATCCATTAGGCCCTAGACTTTTATCCATTTGAAAATAGTCTAGGGCCATTTTTAAATCTTTCTTAGAAACTTCCTCCATGGGTCTTTCATTTGCTTCCTCATCAACAAAACTTGGGAAGTGGGTGGTCATTTTGATAATTTCGACTATATTGACTATGTCAAGTTCTAGAGCCTCTGAAAGTGAGATACCTCTAACACAACAATATCATTGAAGTCTATGGCTTTGGTGCCATCCTTTCTTGGCATTTCCCAAATATTGTTAATGTCTTTTCTATGATTGATGTAGTTCTGGAAATATTTAGTATTATCATCTCCCTTGGGCAACCACAAATCCTTGCTCCTTAGCCTCGACAAGGCCTCCTTTTTTGTTAGTAATTTCCTTTTTTATTGTTCCATGTCCCTTAACCTTGCTCTTGAAGGCTCATTATTAACTCTCTCAATACCATGTGCATATACTTTTGCAATTTGATTCTCAATTGTGATGAAGGAATGTTCATCATTCCTATGCTTGTTGAATGCCTAGGACGATACCACACTCTTGACTTTTTAAAGGTTGGTAGTGAATTGAAGGCTAGTTGACTCCCTTAAAGAGCCATCATAACTTTTCCATTCAACATTGACTACATTTAGGAAGTCCTCTTCCTCTAGCCAAGTGTGTTGAATTTAAATGGAATGGGAGGTTTACAATCCTCTTTTGCAATCTAGAGCATGATAGGAAAATGGTTTGACTCCCCTTCAATCTTCATCCATGATTTGATCTTTCAAGGTCATTCATAATTGATTCCGACACTAGATTTTTGTCCAATATTTTTGTAACTCACGAATTCCATGTGCTCATGTTCCTTCAGGTAGGGACCATTTTAATTGGTTCCACATCCACCAATCCAACCTCCTCAATATTATGCAGGAAAAAACCTGCTAAAGGGTTTTCTATGGCTACACTCCCCAAATCTTAGCACTTTCAATAGTGAAATTTAAATCCTCTCCAAGCATAACTTTCCATTTTCTTAGGAATTCATGTGCTATCGGCTCTTCCCAATAAGCCACCATATCCTCATAAAGGTCCATAAATAGTGGCTACAAAAAAATCTTCCCCCCAACTCCATAAACAAAAGTTTAGCTCCTATACCCAAGGAAAATGACACATAATTAATTAACCTCATAGTTATTTTCATCCAACTAGTAACCAATCCTCTAGACATCCCTACAAAATCTACTGATAAGAATTCCCATTCCTTCATAACATTCATACTTCTCCAAAAAAAAAAATTCCTTTCTCCCATGGTCTCTTGAACCATAACAACATCAAGCTTATGAAGGTCTACTAACCTATCTTTTTTGAGGAGTTACCTCACCCCCTTGTGTTGAAGAACAAAATAATCACGAAGAAACATTGTATGGGGCTTTCCCTACTCTAAGGGCCCCATTTAAAGTATATTGCTTTCCTTGTTGTATTTCTCTATGGGATTTACTTTGGGCCAAGGTTAAATGAGGTTTCTTTCCACTTCTAGTGTTAGATCCCTCCATTTCTGCATCAAGCTTAAACCTCGTCCAATACCAAATTTGTTCAAATCCATGGCAAATTGTTGGGATATCGATGGGTATATAGGTTGATCTAAACTTGTAGAGACCTCCATGACATTGGGAGAGGTAGTAGTCAACATTCCCACAACATTCTCATTATTAGGCATAGTCCTATCTAAGCCTCCAACCGCAGGATGCACCCCCCTAGAAATTTGAAGAATATGTAGAACCTAAACTATGCCCCATTTTCCTTTCTTCCCCTTTCCACATTCCTTGGAAGACAAATCCTGATAAATTATCATCCCCAACCATTTGAGGTTCCACTTCAAAATTGACAGGATAGACTTACCCAATGATTAAAGAGGTTGAACATTAGATGGTGCAACTAACATTATATATCGATCTAGCAGAAGCTTGCTCACATCCATCTCCTCCATAGGCTTGGGACTATTGATGTTCAACATTTCCATTTCTCCTCCTACAAAAAATTGCTCCCTTGAACCTACTTCCTTAGAGTCTTTGACAATAAGTGGAACCTCCTTTGGTTTAAAATTTTCATACCCATATTTATTCTCTACCATTTCCCTTGAGACCCTTGATCTGGAAGTTGATATTTCCCTCACAGGGCCCAAATTTATTGAGTTCTTTCACCTCCATACTTTGTTTTGTAAATTTTAGGACATAGTCACTTTCTAGATGGCCATATATATGACACTTTGAGCATCAGAAAAGAATGCCCACATAGTCCAAGGTTTGAACATAATGGCAATTCCCAACCTCTATTTCAAATTCCTCCCTTAGACCCTCCTTCAAGTCCACCTCTACTAAACGATGAGCTACTATTCATGAATTCATCCCTTGACTCTCATCCACCTCTAAAAAGTCTCTAGACTATTTCCTACAACTCTGAAGACGTCTAGGGACCATAACTCTAAAGGTAGGCTCAACCATTTGGCCCATACATTCAAGATTGTAGATCTCTGTGCTTGGGGGTCAAAATAAGGAGTCCGTCTTTTCAAATTTAGTGGCATGAAATCCCATAGCCATCTATCCAACATCTTGGTTGCATCATCCTCTACTTTCATTCCCTTACCAAGGGACGAAACTCTAGTTTATAACCCAACAAGGGTCTCCACTCTTTTTCTATCCATTTCCTTAAATTATTTTTGTGAGGTTTGCTTACTGAAAAAATGCCATGTCAGGGGTTTGTTCGTCAGTTCCATTGCTTGTTTATTTTTATGTCCTTGCCTATAACCAAATTGACCCTTTTTTTTCATGGTTGAATGCATTATTGGCCCTTCTTTCCTTGATTTTCTTAGGAGAAACATTGTCCTTCTCTACAACACCCAAAGCTTTGATACCTAGGGTTCTTGCGGTATATGGTTCATGACCAACAATCCCTTCCAGCTGTCCAATCCATGCCAAATCATCCTTAGGGATTCTATCCTTCTTGCTACATGTTGAACTCAATAACTTCCCCAAATCTTAGAATTGGGGACCCCTCATGAACTTTCAACACTTATTCTTAACCTATTCTTTTCGTATGTGCATCTCAAAATTTGGCTATGAATAAGGAGGATTTCATTTTCTATGTTTTTTATTAACTCAAATGATGATCTTTGCTTGTAAGTGCTTTGTGATTATATTGAAATCTACTTGACATGACTTCTTTTGTGTTAAGGCTTCGTGTCACTTAATCTTATCCAAGTATGATCACTTTCCGACCTTTGGTTTGTTGAAGTTTGTTTCGACTTCATTTTTATTCTTCTTGAAAAAATCCCTCTCCTTGGAATCCTTTCAAACTCAAGACATAGTGAACTCATTCTTAACTTCCATCTCCTCACAAGATGCGATGTTGCACAAGCTTTCAAAGGTTCCATCTTTTGAACTATCATGTCGTTGCACACTCTTTAGAAATATCAATTGTTGCACATAAGGGAAGATCTTCCAAGTTGTTTTTATTTTCTTGATTTTGTTAGGCCTTCATCGCAAAAGTTCTTAAAATGCATCTTTTAGAACCTTGCAATGGTCATCACACTTTTCCAAAATTTCAGTCTTTTAATTCCATGTGCTAGATTTCATTTTCAAGTTCTTTGAAGATATCTCATCCTTTGAAATTTGGTGCCATGTCGTAGTTTTTGGAATGTTTTATCTTTTGACAAGATGCAATGTTGCACAAGCTCTCAAAAGCATCATCTCTTGAACCATTGTGCATCCTTTTGAAGATCATATTTTTTTGAAGATTGGTCTCATCGCAACCCTATAAAGTTTACTTTATCCCACTGGGAGCCATTGCAAGGTTGAAAAATGTTACATATTTGAAATTGTTTTGATGAATGAAAGTAACTTCACTGATTTGTCGCATAAACCAAAAAAACGCTCAATCTTTCTAAAGTTGCGCAACCCTCACAATTGTCTCAAAATTCATCTTTCGAAACTTTGCAATACGATCCAAAATTTTGCACCCTTGCGGATTATCATTCTTTGGTAAGTGCGATGACATCACAAGTTTCTAAAAAATCGTTTTTACTTTAAAAAAAAAAAAAACATGGCTTCACCATAGCGCAAGATATCAAAAGTTCTCTTTTAGAAAGCAAGCGACACATTCACCAACTGTAGCCAAGCATTTCACATGCTTTTGAAAGGTCACTTTACAATATTTTATGCCCATTACAAAGAAAACAAAGTTTTTTTTTTCAAAAGGAAAATTTTTGTTATAAACACTAACAAGCTTTTGAAAGTCTCATTTGATTAGAAAACCTAAATATTTGGTACCCATTACAACCACGTAGAAAATGAAGGAGTTTCAAAACAGTCTCAACCTCATCATTGATAATTTAGCGCTACTTGGCACCCATGTAGAGGTAGATTTTTCTCCAACTTATAATTTTATATTTTTGGGGGGGATTGGATATTGAGTCTCTTATAGTGAACATGAAATCTAGGGTTTTTATTTTTTATTATTTAAGATTTCCCACTTGTCGAGATAACTCACCTACCACTATAACATTTAGTTTAGCATGGAATGACAAATCTTCCATAAGGACAATTGGAACCCGCCCCCCCACCCCACACCACACCCCCCTTTTTAATTTTCTTTCATTATTGAAAATGCATTAAACCCAACCTATAGGATTCAAGTGTAGGCTGATCACTCATTCATTCTTTTCGTTTATGCCGAAGTGTGTACTTAGACTAAGCTTGCATGACCCTAATTTTTTATGGCTTCACACAAACAAACCAAATTATCCCGTGATGCTCATGAACTCTAGTTGTACAAATTTGCTTCTAAACTTAGTGTTTGCAATCCATTTTAGTTGCCACAATCAACTATGTGGAAAACCTATGCATTGAGCTTGCACTTTCGTACCCATGTTCTCTATCATTTTATAAGTAGAAGTGCTTATAGTGGGATACCTCCCTATAATAGAGAGCCTTTTCACAATGAGGATGAATTCATTACAAAAAAAACATATTCTGATAAATTTTCCTCAACCGCCATTAATGATGATAATCAAAGGAGAAACCATGGATGAATTACTTTTGTATTTGCTAACAACTTTGATGGTTTATGTCATTATGTTGATGAGTTACAAGACGACATCATGTCTCCTAAAAGGCGATCCAAAGGAAAAAAGAAATATTCACAGATTGTACAAGAAGGGGAAACATTGACAAAACTTGAGATTGAAGAAGCCTCCATATCCTTCAATGGAGATATTGAGTGCAATATGGGCCCATGACAAAATCCTCAGTGGGGAGATACATACCAAGGTTTTGGAGGCAAAGCTTATCCAAAATCTACTCTACAATTAGGGGAGTATAATCCTGACTTGATAGTGTTTCATAATATCAAAATATCATGCTTTCACAAGGTGGCAACCAGACCAACTCTTATGCCATGCACAATGATTATTTCATGGCTGAATAATCATGATATTGACAACAAATTGATAAAGGATGGAAATAGGAAGGCCATTGCATCATTTCAACCCTCCATTCTAAACACTTATTATAGGTTCACTAAACCCAAAGTAAGTATTAACACAATTTTCCAAAGACAAGAATTATTACAAGGCTCTTAAAAGTTGATGGATAAAAGAGAAAGTATTTAAGTCACAACAACATGACATATATCCAATCATCTATGTTAGGCCTCCATTAAGGTATGTAGTTTAATTAATGAGAAGGCTATGTAGTGAAATAATGCAACACACTGCAAAGAATCTTGGATCCCATTGATATTCCAAGTACTAGAGGTTGGGAAGGTGTTCAACTGATCATCTATATTGTCTGTAATATGAAAGATGCTATATCAAGGGAAAAACATCAGACCCTGGGAATTCACCCAGAATTTTTCATGTCATCATATTTGTTGAAAGTGGTGTGTGCAACAAAACATTTCATTGCAATCAAATGGCAATGACAACCAAATGATAAACCAATCCATGTTTATTGCCAAATCTTATGGGAACATAAATTCAAAAGCGACTATGTGCAAGTCTACAATCACTTCATAGTTCCTATCTATAATTTGATATTTTGCAAATCAACCCATTGCATGACAGAAAAAGAAATTCAAGTCATCAACACTTTGGGGGATTAGTATGTGATGGAATTTATACATACATCAAAGTGTTTGGAGCCATTAAACCCCCTCATTTACTACCTAAATTTATTCCATATACACTAGCAATCCAACAAGTATCCTATTAGACATACTTGGATGGATTCAAAGCCTCTCTTGCTAAAGATAAGAAATATCTTTGGCCTACTTTGCCCTACTTTTCCCTTGTTTATAGATTCTTATAGTATAAGCAATGACAAATTTTCCAAAATAGAGGGAGAAGCTTTGGAATGCTATTGCTTTGGAGAAGAAAAAATCTAGTGGCATGATCCTCTTAACGCAATATCAATACATTACACAATGTTGAGATATGCTTGGACCTATCAACATGAACCTTGACAAGAAGATGAATCCCACAAAAGAGCTAGATCTCATGAAGAAGTATTGATAAAAATAAGTAATAAAAGAAAAATGCAGAGGGAAAGGGAAGAGAACGAGGAGGTGAGGAAAAAGAAAGAAAATCGAGAAGCTAGAGACATTGTAGTAGAGCTACAATGCATAAGCAAGGAAAAGGAAGATGCTTAGGAAAGATATGATGCAGGAGCTAAGAGCCAACAATAAATATATTAGGATGTTGAAAGAGATATGATAGAAAGGGAAGAAGTAGAAAAGGAAAGACAAAGACAAGAAAAAGTTGAACATGAGAGAATTGAAGATGAAAGGCTAGCGAATTAGGAGAGAGTAGCAGAAAAAGCTAAAGGAAAATAGTAAGAAGAGCACAAAAGGATGGATGAGGATAAGAGAAATGTGACAAAGCACACATGAGAAGGAATATCAAATACACATGAATTAGCTCCTCCAAAAATGATATATATGCCCACAATGCATTCAATAATAGGAGGTCACTTTCCTTTTTTAGGAATAAATGAAGGACATGCTTCACAGGTAGATATATAACAAGAGACTATTCTTGATTATTTTGTTTTTGATAGGAAAAGGAAGTAGTTAATCATGAAGACTCGTAAGAAGTTGAATATTTGAAAGGATGAAGAGTTACTTGTTACTATGAAAACATTATTATTAAAGGAACCAATTTAGACCCCATAGCAATAGTTTAACAGGTGTGACTTGCTTTTCGGCAACTAAGTCAAATGTAATTCAGATGGTAAAATAATCAGAAGAATATAAGAAAAAAATAGAAATTCTAGAGTACCAAGTTGAATATTATAAAGTAGAAATAGCTAACCTCACTAAGTATAAGACATGTGTAGTATAAGTGCAATATGAGTTGAATGTGGATTAGAGGTTGTTGTACAAAAGATTACAAGATTTACAGATGTATTCTTCACAGTTTTTTACCATTTCAAATAAAAAAGATAAAAAGGTATAACAAGAAGTACAAATCAGCTTGGACAAAATCAGGAGATGACAAAAAGAAAAAATACAAGCTTCTGCATATATTCCAAGGTTGAGCAACAAAGGCATTGAATGTAACCTTGTAGCTTTGGAAAACTAGAAATCAAATTCCATAAATTTAGAGAAGAGAATCAATGACTCCTTTATAAAATGCCACAACACGTGGGAAGCATCTAAAAGTGTAATCCAAATATGTCATCTTCCTTTAGTAGGAGAACCATGTATGCCCATGATAGCATAAGAGTGCATGGAAGGCTTGGAAAGTAATACAAAGTTGGAAAGAGTAGTGATAGAAAAAACTAAAAGCATAACTAAAGCAAGGTTAAAAGAGTATATTTCTACTCCATTAAAAGATATTGCTTTGGTTGTTTCATTCATCCATACCTTACAAAAGGGTATGGAGCCAATGTCGAGAGAATTGGTCATGTATGAGGTGGCATTGAAGCAATTGGTTTTCCCACGTGTTCTTAATTTGAAGTCAATATATGAAATTTGGGGTGCATACTTTCAAGATAAAGTTGAGGGGAGAATATAATTTTTCTTAATTTGAAGTCAATATATGAAATTTGGGGTGCATACTTTCAAGATAAAGTTGAGGGGAGAATATAATCTTATTAAAAGGAAATTATATATTGAAAACCATAAGGCGAAAATACACATTTCAAAAGTATAACTACCCAAAAGGACTTGAAGGGTCAAGAGGGAATACTCAAGAAGAAATGATTTTTGTACCATCTACAAATGTAATCACTTAGAAGAAGAGGACGGTTTTCTGCTTGTTAGAATTTTGTAAACTTTTTAGAGAATTTACCGAGGAGAAGCCAATGATAGCCAATCTTTTGAGAGAAAGACTCTGATTCTAATAATGTACGTGTATGGAATTTTTTCAATTATTTATTTTTATTAGGATTGGAGTAAAAGTGTTTCCTTAATATGAATATTACTCTCTTATTATGATACATTTTTATTTCTATTTGTCTTTCATCTGTTTGATTGTACCTAGTGAATATATAACTGTAACCATTTGTTTAATTATAGACTTCTCTTGGTTAATAACTAGTTATCTATATTTATATTATTATTTATCCAATGACTTTTCATTGAAAGTGGTCATAGAGGTGCAATTGGTTCCATTCAAGAGTTGTTAATTAATAAATAGGTATTTAGAATAAATTTGTATTCTTTGTATAAAATCTTTTTTGCATTTTTTCTATTAGGTTAAATATTAAAAGGTGAACACAACCAAAACCAGTAAACTCAAACCAATGATGGTTGTTGAGCCAAAATTCAAATGGGTTTCTTATTTCAAATAGTGTGAGGTCTAATTGGGACCTCTCATTGTGGAGAACCCCTACTATTGGCAAAAGGGGCATTTTCCCCTATCAACAATTTTTGGTGCTAGAAGAAGTGCCTTGTATGGTTGATAGAGATGACTTGCAATCACATATTTCCCATACTTATTTTTCAAACTATAATTTAGATTACAACCATATATCTATTTTAGGTGCAGATTCAAATCCTAAACAAGCTTTTGAAGATACTACTGTCAATTTTGAAAATCCTATTTTCATAGAGCTTGAACCATTATACGATATTCCTGTCAGTGTCCTACCCTAATCTCCCTACTTTAGGCTACCTACGAGTTAGTTAATTAATGTATGCAACCATCTTCTTCGAACGAGGCCCATTAGATAGTAGTGAGTATTTATTTAATGTAAAAGGGTCCTCTTTATCAAATAAGGCCAACGAGGTGGTTGCTTCTCATTGATGATGGGACCACAAGTAGTTAGGGTTTTTCTATTGGAATCTCTATTTAAATTGCGAGGAAGCTATGTAATTTTTTGTGGAGTATTGTTGTATTTGGAGCTTTGTTGAGTGAAAGGTTTGCCCACCTTAAGAGGAAAGTGAACATTGCTGTCTTTATTTTGAATATCTTTAATACCAGGGTCTAATTTGCATCTTTTATCTCACTATCTCTTGTATTTGAATTTTTGGACTTATTATCTCTATATTACTTGGTGTGCAAGTTTAAGGGTTAAGGAACACTACAAGTGGTATCAGAGCTCTTTCTTGAGCCAACATGCCTATGAGTTTAAGTAGATTTTTTTTTCAAGCTAGAGATGTATTCTAGTGTCTTTAAATAACACAATGATATGTCATTCAACGAGTAAACCTGTGATTGGAGAAGAATATATGCAAGGAATTGAAGTGAAATAACTTTTTTGGAAACCCTTGTAACCCTTATTGGCACCCCTTTGAGTAGTACTACATCATACATCACTTGTATAAATAATCTCACTTCCATGTACCTTCACGTATATTAGAATACCCCTAGGTATACTTGAAACCAACTCTAGATAAATCGATCGATTGTCTTGTTGCTATAGTACATCGAAAACAATACTCAAAGATATCACTCTTTAGTACTTAGGTAGTCATTTCGTATGGCTAAGGGCATGATTGAGCCTCCTTAGTTAGTACCCTGAGATATTGGGTTTAGTACTATTGTTGGACCCCATGAGGATATCGAAGAGCTATAACACCTGACACTCCTCTATCTCTAATACCCAACATTATGAGAGAACTGTATGAAAATATTCCTTGCACCATGTTGATCACATGGGTATACCTCTTAAGTAACCTTTTTTGTGTGGATCTAACAATACATTGTTAGGGGTAGGTCTCAAAAGACTCCTCTCGAGCTACTAGTTGTAGCAAGTTAAGTCAAGTTTAACCTTTTGACGAGATCTTAAATGGTCCCATAGTCCATACTCACAACATGGTATCCCCTGATAACCAATCCTAGGACACACAGACCAAGCACCAACAAGTTGATACCAAGGTTTATAACCTTGAGTCTTCATTTAATGAGCTTTTTGTAAAGGTTGAGAACCAACATCACAGGGTCCTACAAGTGTTGGGATATATATGATCCCACTTGGGTATAAGGATGCCAAATTCATGCATCAATATAAGCAAGGAGGAATGCTCAAAACATGCAAAACAAGACACTCACATTCTCTTCCAGAATTCCCATCACCCACCCTTTCAAGATCACAATTCATGGCATTGCTTTTCCAAGGTCAACATGAACAAGTTTGACGGTTTCAATCCCTCCAGTTAGGTTATCCAAATGGAAAACTATCTCTCTCTCCATGTCATTATTGATGACCTACAAAAACTAAAAGTGGGAGTCTTATATTTGGATGAAAAATGTTGGTAATGGTATACGACATCTGATGGATGATACATTGCTTGGATCAAGTTTGTAAAAGTCCTTTATGCTCATTTTGAACGTGACACTCCCTATCTAGGACAATTGACAAAAATAGGCCAAATAAGCACAATCGTTGACTATATTACAACCTTTGAGCAATTAACAATCCACACAGAAGGCATATTTGTTTCCTTTTTCAAAGAATGTTTCATTAGTGGTCCTAAGGAGGCAATTAGAGCACATGTCATGATGGAGTGCCCAAAAACATGGTTGTAAGCTCATTCCCTACTCACATTGGCCCCATGTGGCCCTTACTATCGATCTCCTCCACCTCTTGGTCATTAAGAATCCAATAGTTGTCTCTTGAAGAGATGGAAAAATGCTAACACTTCAACATTTGCTATAATTGTGATGAGTGGTATTTTAAAGGGCACACATGTAAATAAAAAAAATATTTCAAATGGATGTATCTCCACAAGACTGCTTAGAAGAAATTTATGTTGAAGATTCTATTGAACCAAACTTAGAAGACACCACCTCTATCATGGATTATGAAGCCCCCTTGAAAGCTCCTTGTGAGGAACCCCGAATTTCTCTCCATGCCCTATCAGGTTTCTCAACACCCCAAACCTTGAAAATGATTGGCTACATCAAGCACCACAATATGATTGTGTTGATTGAGAGAGGCAACACTCACAATTTTATTCATAGGAGAGCGACATAAGAAACCGATTCTTATGTCGATCTCATATCTAATTTTCAAATTATGATAGCCAATGGTGGTATGATTAAATGTGGGGGCATATGTGAAAATGTGAAACTACAAATTAGAGAATATCATCTCAAAACTCACATGTTTTCTCTTTACATGGGCGGTTTTTATATAGTTCTCGGGGTAGAATCGTTATGCACCTAGGGACCTATCACCACGGATTTCAAGGATTTATACATGATATTCACTGAGGAAGGGCATAAACATACCCTCAAGGGGATTACATCTGGTTCCCCTTAAATTAATACCTCTCATTGTATGGAGAAGTTATTGAAGAAAGGCCACTTGGGTATTATTTCATAGTTCAATGTCATACAAGTAGTGGACACCCCCCACATGAGATTCACCTTGATTTGTAGCTCATCCTCTCTAAGAATCAACATGTATTTCAAACACTAGATGATTTACCAACTTCACATGGGGAGCATGAACATGGTATTCCCCTCATTCCAGGTAGTCAACTACCCAATGTGCATACTTATCAACACCTTTTTGCATAGAGAAATAAAATTTAGAAGATCATTAAGGAATTGTTAGAGGTGAACGTCATGCATCTCAATACTAGCTCTTAATCATCATCAGTGGCACATGTGTCCTGATTTCCGAGCTCTCAATAAGTCAACCATCAAGGACAAATTTATTATCCTAGTTATTAATGATCTCTTGAATGAACTTCATCAAGCCAAGTTTTTCAGTAAACTAGACCTTCATTTTGGATACCACCAAATCAGGATGAAAGAGGCAAACATCCCTAAGACAACTTTCTGTACACATGAAGGTCATTATTATTTTTTAATGATGCCCTTTGGGCTTTGCAATTCTCATCCACCTTCAAATTCCTCATGAACAATATTTTTCAACCCTTCCTATGTAATTTATGCCAATATTCTCTGATGATATCTTAATCTACAACAAAACATGGGAATCCCACATAGAACATGTTGATAGGGCCTTGCAACTCCTATGGGACCACCAACTATTCATGAAGCACTCCAAATGTGCATTTGGAGCTTCAAAGGTTGAATAATTGGGTCCCAATGTAAGTCAGGATGGAGTATGGGCTGATCCCAAGAAAATCACAACTATGTGAGCTTGGCCCCATCCAAAAACCTTGAAGAGTTTACATGGATTTTTAGGACTTACAGGCTACTATAGGAAATTTGTGAAAAATTATGGAAAAAATGGTTGCTACCTTAACTTCACTACTAAAAAAGAAAGCCTTTGTATGGACTGAGGTTGCTAAACATGCTTTCTTATATTTAAAGGATGCCATGTGCACTACTCCAGTATTAATAGTGCCATATTTTACTAACACTTTGTCTTGGAATGTGATGCCTCGAGCAAAAGTCTTGGAGTAGTCTTGATACAAGAAAGGTACCCCTTGGAATTCACCATTAAGTAGCTGTGTGATCACAATTTGGGAAATTCAACCTATGATAAAGAGGTAATGGCCATCCTTCATGAAACAAAGACTTGTCACCCATATCTCATCAAGAGGCATTTCCAAGTCAAGACTGAGCATCATAATTTGAAGTATTTCCTAGAACAATGGTTATCCTCACCAAAGCAACATAAGTTGTTTAGTAAAATGTTGGGGTTTGATTATGAGATTTTATATAAGAAGGGTAAATAAAATGTGGTGGTTGATGCCTTATCTAGGTAATTTGAGGAGGATGCATCCTTCTTTTCCTTATCCTTACTCATTCTAGGCTAACTCAAGGAAGCCCATAGGGTATGGATGGAAAATGAATCTATAGTTGAACTCATCCAAAGGCTTTAGGAAGATTCCAACACTCCTAAAGGGTATACATGGTAACAAGATACATTAAGGTATAAAGGGCACATTATTTTAATAAATAATTCTACCTTAAAACAAAATGTGTTAAAGGAGTTGCATTCCTCACCTATAACGGGTCACTTTGGCTTTCATAAAACCTTTGAAATAGCTAAGTGTTCATTTTTATGGGAGGGTATGAAAGCACACATCCAAGAATTCATAGCGGCTTATGATACTTGCCAAAGACACAAGGGTGAGACATACACTAGGGGGCATTGAAACCATTATCGATGCCAACACATATATGGACTGACATCTCTATGGATTTTATAGTGGGACTCCCAAAAGCGAGTAACAAATAAGTGATCATGGTGGTAGTTGACCATTTGTCCAAATATGCTCATTTTTGTGCCTTATCACATATGTTTACACCCTCCTCAATAGCCCAAGTCTTCATGTATCTGATTTTTAAGTTACATGGTACACCTACTTCCATTGTCTCAGTTCAGGACCCCACCTTCACTAGAATAGTTTGGCACGAACTATTTAAACTTCAGGGTACCGAACTGAACATCAACATGACATATCATCCCTGAATAGATGGCCAAATAGAAGTGGTCAACAAGTGCTTAGAAGCCTATTGGAGATGCTTCACTTCCAAATAGCTGCAATAACAGGAACAATAACTTCCCCTTGCAAAATGGTGGTACAATACCTGTTAACATAGAGCTATCAAATGACACCATATGAAGTGGATAACATTGTCAGTGGCCTCTTATTCACTAGGAACCTCCAAGGATTATGTAGTGGATAACACACTTACACTAGAGAAGTTRTTCTTTGCACACCAAGGAGAATTTTATTATGGTTCAAAATAGAATGAAACAAAAAGCTGGTCAACATCGCTTAGAGCACTCTTTTGCAAAAGGGGATTAGGTGTTTCTTCATCTCCAACCCTATAAACAAACATCACTMAAAGATAAAATCCACTAGAATCTAACACCAAAGTTCTATGGACCCTATTAGATTACCTGATGCATTGGACAAGTGGCTTATAAGATAACTCTTCCAGCTCACTACAAGATTCATCTAGTATTTCACGTGTCTTATTTGAAGAAGGTAGTAGGATAAAATTACAAGTTGCAAACCAACTTACCAGAACTTGATGAAGAAGGCTCCATTCGACTCCATCTTGAAGTAGTATTGGACACTCGAGAGCGTTAATTATACCAATTGTTGATCTAAAAGACTGTTTAAGGTCTTTAAGATAAAATCACGAGGATAAATCCCCTTGTGTTTTTAAAGAGGTGGTACTCCTCTATGTTTAAACAAAATACATGAATATAAAAATTGTCTCAGAGAGGAACATGATTATTCTTGAAGTAAATATCCACATGCAGAGAATGCTTAAGAAAGGACCATGCATCTCCCATAAAATAAATATTCACACTATAATACAAGATTATAAACCAAGAGAATAAGTAGTCTCACACAATGACATTTCCATCATAGCACAAAGTAAAGTAGAAGACATTATTTCGTAGAAGGGAAATATAAGGACTAGATATGGAAGAGAACTTTAAATGATCATTAAATTAAAACCTAAAAATATTTTGATAGACACACATTTGAAATCTCATACTTAAAATTAAAAGTATGAGAAATCACTAATGTAATGTCATGAATAGTTCTCTAGGAACCTAACAAAATAATAGATGTCTTTTAAAATTATAATACAATTAAAATTAAATGTGTTTGTCCTAAACGGACTGGGATGGGGCTCCCGTGGACCAAAAAATGAGAATACCTGGAAGAAGGAGAAAAATACAGTTAGGAATCGACCTTCAACATTCACAAAAGATGAAAGAAAGGTCGGATGATTGCTAACTGAGAAAGAGAGTTGAAAGCAAAACAAAATGACTACTTGACTTATTATGTTGGAATATTAGAGGAACACAATATTCTTGTGTATGTGTCTTTTATAGGTTGGTGTGATGGAGGTTCCCTAATGGTTGTAATTGCTTTCCGCTGATTTGGCTCAATTATTTTGATTAACACATTCTTTAACCATAATTCGATATACTCCTACATGGTAGAAATCACCGTTTCATGTTTGATATTTACATTGAACAATTATTTCTCAATGTATTCAAAGTCGAAACTTAGCCAGTGCAATGAATCTTCAACATCTTCATTTTAATTCACATAACGAATCGACCACTTTTCCATTTCATCTTCTGAGTATTCAGTTAATTCATTAAATTCATTTTCCCATGATTTATGGCATCTGGGTGTCCTTGTAACTGATTCTCTGAAAGCAATATTGAATCCATTATTAGGTGTGGGACCCTTAGCTCTTTTGTTAAATCAACAAGCTTTAAAGACAAATCACCCCTTTTGGTATTTATGATGTCACACCCATCAAGTAATTCTTTTAAACATTCAATTCTTTTCAACCAACCTGCATTTATTTTCTTTAATTGAGTTCTAGATGGAAGATTTTGCTCTCTTCTATGCATATCATTAATGTTTGAGACTTTAGCAGAAAATTTACGAACAACTTCATTATAAAATTTCTCATCATTATCCAAGTCCTTTTGGAGATATTCCTTAAAGTTCAAAATCGTTGAAGAGATTGTAATGTAACTAGTAGCTAGTTCCCATATTTCAATAATTAAATCAATTCTCTTCTGGATGTTATCTCCAATGTACCTTCTCATAGTCGCCAATAGATTTGAGACACTTTTTACTCAATAACTTGGTTCTGTTACATCTTCCAAAACGTTGATAGGTTAGAAGACATCAATTGGCTCAATGAACAAGGGCTTTGGCAATAAGGATGTTGGCCATTGACCAAGTTTTGGAGATCCTTGGTCATGTTTGACCTCTTTTGGGACTTCAACAGGCTGGTCGAAGGCGGAGCACAAGTCGAAGCAGAGATCGCGGGATCTTGGCCCCTTTTTAGGGCAATTTTTGGGATTAGGGTTTATGTAACAGGTATGGGATATCGACCCATGGGTTTGCCCATGTTTAGGCTCATTTTGTAATGTATAAATAGATAGCTAGGCGATGTAAGACATGAGAAGATGATAAGTTCTAGAGTTCTATCTATGTGATTGCAAAGGCTTTGTGCATAGTGTATGTTAAGACCCGTAGAGCTAAGTGCAAGTGATTGTAAGAAGGCTTTGTGCTATGACTTAACTCGGGGAAGGAGGATCTGGTGAGGTGCGTAGATCTTCCGTCCTATGCGGAGTAGGGTTTTTGGGCTCTGTGCTTGTAGAAGATTGACAAAATATAATAAAGAAGATAAGAGTTGGTGGACGTAGCCCCACACTGGGGTGAACCATGTATATCATGTGTTATGGTTGCTTTGTGCATTATGGTTGTATGTTAGTGATGTGATTTATGCTTAGTTCTGATATCTTTATGTATGATGCATCTGGTATAATAGCTTAGTGCTTGGTAAGGTGAATGAATGTTAGATTTGATCTATATCTCCATGCTAAGTGCTTGAATGTGTTAGATCTTGTTGAATATTGCGCTTCTCTGTAATTAGGGTTTGGATTTGCGATGTGAATAAAGGTTAAATATTGATGAATGTTAACTGCTAAGTGCTTTGTTAGAGTGGTGTAATCACAGATCGGTGTCCTAGCTAGGTTGCAGACATTTGAGTCCTGCAACCACCCCTGCCTCTACCTCGGGTGAGACTTCATCTGCTTCGTAGGTGTTGTCGAAAGGGCAGACCTAGGTGTTGTTGAACCCTGGGTTTGCCCTTGTGCCAACAAATGGTTCCGTTGCCGGGACATGAAACTGTGATTGTTGGGAATTGAAGAAAAGAAAGCTTTGTGCATAGATCTGTTGCTTTAGTGCGCAATATTCTACTTGACTTGTGAAGCTCTGTGCTAAGAAGAGAAGTCTGATATGAAGAAAAGAGGTAATACCTTGAAGCTTTGTGCTTTGAAAAAGGTAAGATAAGTGAAAATTTTTGTTTCGAAAGGATGGATCTAGGTATGCTTGATAATTTTTTTCCTAATCTGAAAACTAGGGCACAGTTAGAAGAAAGAAGATTTGATATGAATAGATCTGATAGAAATAATGAAAGGTATCTTATCCTTCTGCATAGAAAGAATGTTTGGACTAACAAATGGATGCAGGATCCTAGAAAGATTTTTTTGCAGGTTAGTTACTGTGATCCCAGTGCGCAGTATAGGAAGGGTTGGGGATCATTTAAGAGAAAGAGAGGATTAACCCTTTGTTACAATTGCAGAAGACCGGGACATCTTGCTAATGAATGCCCTGGTAGAAGACCTAGTTGTCTTTGTTGTAAAGCTATGGACCATAAAGTTTTGGATTGTCCTAGAATGTTTGCTAAAGTTGAAAAGATGAATATGAAACAAGAAAAATATGAGACAAGTTAAGAAACTAAGGATATGATAGAACCCTAGAAAGAATCGGAGACTGTATTACTACAGATGAAAGAAATCTTGAATGACCACAAAAATATCAACTTATCAGAGGTCTTAAAAGAGAAAGAGTACATAGAAACAAGAATAGGAGACTTCGACATAGACTGTGTTCTGGATGAGGAAACACAAGTGAATATCATGACAGAAAGAACTTGGGAAATTTTGGGAAAGCCTGCTATGGTTCCTTCATTAGGAGGAATATGATTATTTAGAGGAAAGCTCATAACCCTATGTGGAAGACTTACCCAAATATCTATGAGTGCTCATGGCACTTCGACAGAAGAAGAATTTGAGATCGTTAGGTTTGTTGAGAACAATGCCCCATTTGCTATCTTGCTAGGAAAATCCGGGATTGAGAAAGATCAGATACGAAGGAAACAAGAAGAGGAGGATCTAGAACAAAAAAAGCAAGAACTAAGAGATTTCATGGCTAGGAGAATAACACACTTACTGGAAGAACAAGAGAACCGGTCAAAGCTACTAAAGACCAAAGATATGGATGTCGAAGTGGAAAGGACACAGGAAGACTGGAGGCATCTGTTTGTACAAGAGAGTAGAGCACCTAAGCCAAAAAGAGAATAAGTATTACCCTTGAATCCTATGAAAGACCCTCCAAAGTGTGAAGTTATCATGCCAATAGGAGATAAGAACGATAATGGAAAGAGGAAACCAGTGATTCAAATCACAGGAAAGAAGGCCAGAAGCTCAGTAAGAAGAGGGAAAAGTTAGAAAAATTGCAAGAAGTTCCAGAGAATACTTCGCAGAAGAAAGGTTTCTAGAACTCGAACTTCACCAGAATATCAGTACAACACAGATTGGCACTTCACCATGATGAAGCAATATGACCATTCAATCGACGCTCCTGAACGGTTAGGAAAACAATTATGGCCCGAAAGTTCGCCATTGGACCGTTGGGACCGCGCCATAACGGATGGAGTTGCATTGAATAAGGCTTTGTGACCTGTTGAAAGAAACAATTACAGTGATATCTATTTATCTCGTCGAGCGTTGCACCGAGAACACTTTTTCAAATTGTGATTATCCGAGCCCACAAAGAACTATTTGATTTCTCCCAGTGATCATTGAGACCTTTCCATCCATTCTGTTAACAGTGAGTATTGTTCATCGACCTAAGATATCAGATCTCGAGTGTGCATGTCGGATGAAATTAGTGCAGCAAAAAAAGCCGTCGAAGAGATTCTAATAGACCTCATGGTCGAGAAGGTGATGTTTGCAGGCATCCAAGCCTCATCGACATGAGGAGTGCAAGCCTCCCTGTCGACTGCTCGTGGATCTAGACCATCCCGAGCTGCGACCAAGAAAAGAACCAAGCATCGTGATGACTTGGAGAATGAAAAGATAATTCCATCCATCCTACCCAACTACATTCCACCCTTGGCCAATGTGGTGAGTCATGATAGTGTCCCGAGGGACTTTGACTACACAGTCATCACTGCATACCTTCCAAAGGGAATACAAGAAGTCATACCGCAATTGGAGAGGATTCCAGCCTTGAAGATCAGTGACTATAACCTAGGAGACCGCAAGAGCTATGGCATGCTCGCACCTCACAAATATCTGACCAAGACGAAGGGGAAGAAATCAAATATCATCTCCCAGCCGTGGACTATGGACATTGCGAGGTCCACTGTCTTGAACGTGATGAAGATACCACATTTTGGAAGGCACCAGGAGGTTAATGTGTGTGTTAAGATCCTGCTGTCGTGCTTCCATGGCGGGTATCTATGGTTAGACAGATGCATCACCGTAGATCCGATGTTGATCCATAAGATCACTGTATTAAGCATGTAGGGACCAAACCCGCAAGACTTTTATCCAGGGAAGGCTGCAGACCGCGGCCTGGCACATAAGATCAAAGACACCTACGACGATGTAGAGAAAGGGACGCGAGGCTACAAGGTAGCCTCCATTCAGAATGACGCAGTGCGCCTTGCTTGTTAGTTGATTGTTGGTAATCTAGTAAGAAAGAACAGACCCATGCAGGTCACAGGGTTTGTCGTTGACCTCACAGGAAAATGCATGGAAGGACTATAGATGAACTAGGCCAATTACCTAGTCAATCAGTTAGAACTGGATTGTCTCAAAGCTCAGGATCAGGGATATGAGTTCCATTTTAGCTAGTTGCTAATCCTCATTGCGTTTACTTCTTGGGAGATGCTAGAAGGTGCGACCTTCCTTGACATTGACCCATTCGAGACATTAGCTGTGAAGTTCACCACGCTCTGGTGTTCGAGCTATTTGGGGAAACAATGGTAGTCGAACACAATATTCCATACCTACTACCTGCAACTAAAGAGGGCTATTGAGTCTTTCCCTCGTATGACACCGAATACCTTGGATAGGTTCAAGCCCCTTATGCATTTCCACGCAGATAGGAATTTTATTTATATTACTGCACGTGCAGATGAAAGTAAAGAAGAGCTTCAATCCTACTACAAGCTCATAGAGGAGGACCTGGAAGAAATCACTAAGGAATGGATCGCAGAGTTCCTTATACCAGTTGACTAGGAAGCACTGTCCGATCCCAACCTCATTGGAAGTATGATGGTTACTCTCGAAGAGTATGATGCACCCATCAGTAGTAGGAAGAAAAAGAAGGAAGATGTACATAAAATACATAGCACATCATAAGAGATTGCATCAGATTCACCTAGCGGAGGAGGAGACGACGAAGTGGACAAAGAAGAAAAATAAGGGGAAGAAGACAAGCAAAATCAAGGCGAAGTAACACCGCATAGGAACCCCCTTGAAGAGGTAGAGACATCCAAGAAAAGAAAGGTTTCCCCAACGAAACCTACATCACGGAAGAAGTCCAAAGCGAGTAAGTCAAAGCTGCAGACTGTACTCACGGCCAATGCCTTCGACTTCATTATAGCAGCTGTATCAGATGCCTTGGAAGATATTTTCTAGAGAAATGGAGCTGAACAAGAAGCCATGTATGATAGAATTGAGACAGAGCTAATAGGTGTATAACAAGCCCTTCACCCCAGCCACGCAGTGTCCACTGCGCCCCCGCCACCAGAAGAACCAGAGTTGGGAGATGAGCCTGCCCAACTCCGCAGAATATCTGATGTGACCGAAGCTCACCTTCGTCACGTGCAAGAAGAAAAAGAACAAGCCTCAGTGGCCCTGAAGCAAGCACAGGAGGAAATCATAGAGCAATGCCGAGTTGCGCAGCAGGAGAAGGATGACCTTCAAACCAAGTTCGAAGAAAATAAAGCGCAAATCCAGTCGGAGAAAGAACAATTGCTTGCGGAGTAGGTTAGAGTTAAAGAAGAATTCAACAGATCACTTCACTCTGTGACAAGCTTGGAGCATATGGAAGAAGACCCGGTAGTAAATCAAGTCGCGAAGCTTGCTAAAGCCATTCAACATCTTCAACAGAGGGTCACAGAACTAGAGCTACAAACAGTGCCAAGCACTCTGTAGGAAGTGCGAGACCAGAGAGAAGCAACTGCCTGGAACACAGTTGAAAGGATCAAAGCATTTGTTGTGGAATGTAAACACCTAAGCAGTCACAATGTGCAGACTTATGAGCGCCTTACCGAGGACCCTGAATTGAAGACACTGGAGTCACAACTCTAGGAAGAAAAGAAGCAAGCAACAACAGTACAAGCGCAGTTGAAACTCCTGTCAGCAGTTGAGAGGATGAAAAGTTCCCAAGAACAACGCACGACTCAGCAACAGGTCCATGCCATAGAAAGAAAAGTCATGGAAGTGACTCAGAAGCTCCAGCCATTCCAAGATGCAGCTTGCCTACTTTTTGAGGAGATTGAAGGCCGAGGAGAAGATCTAGAACAAGTAGTCACTTTGGTAGAACAACACTTAGAGGGGCTTGTGAATGAAGCAATTATTCAAGATTTCATAGAGCAGGAGGCCTTGGTGCAGCACCATGTTGAAGCAGCTTGAGCCAAGCTCGAGGTTTTTGAGGTAGAGTTACCCAGACTAGAGTGACTCGGGACGAGTCACAGGTGAGTGTTGGAGGCTTGTTGGCCCTTGACCAAGTTTTGGATATCCTTGGTCATGTTTGACCTATTTTGGGACTTCAACAGGTTGGTCGAAGGCAGAGCACAAGTCGAAGCAGAGGTCGTGGGATCTCAACCCCTTTTTAGGACAATTTTTGGGATTAGGGTTTATGTAACGGGTATGGGATGTCGACCCCGGGGTTTACCCATGCTTAGGACCATTTTGTAATGTATAAATAGATAGCTAGGTGATGTAAGAGAGGAGAAGATGCTAAGTTCTAGAGTTCTATCTATGTGATTTCAAAGGCTTTGTGCATAGTGTATGTTAAGACTTGCAGAGCTAAGTGCAAGTGATTGTAAGAAGGATTTGTGCTGTGACCTAACTCGGGGAAGGAGTATCTGGTGAGGTGCATAGATCTCCTATCCTATGTAGTGTAGGGTTTTTGGGCTCTGTGCTTGTAGAAGATTGACAAAAGATAATAAAGAATAAAAGAGTTGGTGGACGTAGCCCCACACTAGGGTGAACCACGTATATCATGTGTTATGGTTGCTTTGTGCATTATGGTTGTATGTTAGTGATGTGATTTATCCTTAGTGCCGATATCTTTATGTATGATGCATCTGGTATAATAACTTAGTGGTTGGTAAGGTGAATGAATGTTAGATCTGATCTATCTTTCCACGCTAAGCGATTGAATGTGTTAGATCTTGTTGAATATTGCGCTGCTCTGTAATTAGGGTTTGGATCTATGATGTGAATAAAGGTTAAATACTAATGAATGTTAACTTCTAAGTGCTTTGTTAGAGTGGTGTAATCACAGATTGATGTCCCAACTAGGTTGCAGACATTTGAGTCCTACAACCACCCCTGACTCTACCTCGGGTGAGGCTTTATCTACTTCACAGGTGTTGCTAAAAGGGCAGGTCGTTAGGGTTTTGTTGGTGCGCTGTTGAAGCGTTGAACCCTGGGTATGCCCCTGTGCCAACAAAGGCATTCTCTAATTCCTTTACTCTCTCTTTCAAAATTTGTTTTTCTTTCTCAATTTTATTGATTGAATATTTTACTGCTTTCGTGGTTGCTTCATGGAATTGCACGACTTTAGAGGGTGTCACTCCTTGTATATCAATATTTGATTTCCACTTCTCAACAATTTTTTTATTTTTCAAATTAATTTTCTCAATTAACAATTTTTTGGAGTTTCTGTTGAAGGCCACGTGGTGTAGTGTGACAAATTCTTCTTCAAAGACTACTAGCTCCTAACAAGCCAGTTCATCTATTATTTCTCTATTCTCAATTAGTCTTTTCTCAACCTAGTCAGGCTCTCCAATTACAATGTCCACTTCCATGTCAAGTTCAAGAAATTCTTTCCCTCCCTTTTGAATTAAATCTCTTTTCATTTTTAGTCGTACATGGGCAGAGTGTGATTTTCCAATATCTCCTTTAGAAGGGTTTTCGTCCCCTCCATCACCAAAATTTACAGAATGGGAATTATTTTGTTCATGACTACTTCCGTCAGTTATTTCCTTTGCTGAAGAGATTCTCTGTGATATATTGGGTGAGCCAAAGTTAGGGTTACCACTTCTCGTGGTTCCTCCCCTCTATTTATACTGGTCATTTGTACTGATTAGTGTATCAAGATCATTATGAATTTCATCATGAATGGCTTCTAGATGGTTTTGGTTAGCCCCTCCTCCTTCTTTAAATTGCGTAGACTTTGTAAACGAAGAACCGTAGTCGACGACAGACATGTGTGCTATGAACAATTCACCGTGGTCAAAGTCCTAAATTTCATAAGTTTCTCTTAACTTAAAGTTATCAAATTGAGTAGCAAGTTCATCCAAATGAGAGATATTTTTAGTTGTGAGCTCTCCAATTCTCTAGGCTAATGGAATGATCTGCTTCTTCCTCTTCTCATTGAAGAAATGTGCCCATAACTAATATTGCTTGCAAACTTCAATGGTAAATATTTTGTCAGATACATAGAACTGAAGTAGAGAAGGTTTTCCTTGAAAATCATATAGTCTGATAAAATTGAAATTTTCCAAAGTTTCAAAAACCCCTTTCCCTGCTAGAAAGGCAATGACTTCTATAGACAATCTCGTTGTGGTACCATAGACTAGTTTTTTAAAGGTAGACAAAAAGGCATTATGAACTTCATAGAAATGACACGGGACTTTGTGTTTCCACAATGTTGAATACCATAATTGAACTAGGTCCTTACCAAAATCCACATTTCTTGCACGAGGCAAGTCTTAACAATTGTGACAGTATGCAATTGCAAAAATCAAATAAGAAATCATAGATGATTTTTTGGTCTTTCGAAAATTTCCAAGTTGTAAATCAACTTCTCTCGATATGATAAAAACCCAATCAAACATAAAATCCTCATGAATTGAGAGGTGCAAGACATACAAAATTTATTTTTGGGATAGTGGTCTCGGACTCTAGTCCGATGATTCTAGCAAACCACCATGCAAAATATTTATAGGGGTATCTCAGATAATATACCTCTATTTGGGCAGAGTTTTCAGAGTAGTCTGATGGATTTAGGAGAAAGTTGTCTAAGATTTTTGTTTTTCCATGGTTGGCCTTCATGAAATCATCTGCTTCATAGTGTTTGAATGTCATGGTAGGCTCCGGGAGTCTGAGCATCCTCTTGAACACTGTGGGTGCTAAAGAAATACATGTCTTCCCTTGCAATTGAATTATCATCTTCTCACTGTTGAAATTATCCACGCACTAGTTAATTAATTCCTTAAAATATGATACCTCCAACATATAACCGACCAACGCTATCCTAGAAACCCAAACTTCGTTCAAACTTTTCTCTTTAGGCGAAAGTGTTGAGTACCATTTGAATGCCTCATACCAATAAAATGAATGGTCCTCATGTCCTATTATATTCAAAGTGTCTCCACAGTAAAGTTCTTTTTTCTTATTGGGCATATTTCGCAGAGGTTGATTAGAATGTGATGTAACCAATAAAATGGGATTCATTCACAAGATCTAAAAATCACACAAACAAATAATAATGGAATATAACTCTCTCTTTTATTCCTTCTCCATTCTAACTATTACAATGAAAGTTCAATCCCTTATAACTATTATATGAGATTTTCAAAAACAACTAATTTTAGGAAATTCTTGCATGACTCTAAAACTAACCAATAACTCAGAGCTAACTAGAACAACATTATTTTTCAACTTGGTTTTCTAATTAGGTTCATAAACTAGGAGATATCTGATAATTAAAAATTTAAAAATTCCCGTAAAAACACTAAAACCCCAATTTGAGGCATTATATGAAGGAATTTGGCCCCGAAAAAGTGTCAAAACAATGTCCAATTTGAAGGATCAAATCAATATAGAAATGAACTCTTCGAGACACAACTCCCTATAAAATTTCATCCCAAACAAATAACTGAGTCAAAAGTTATGACCCTAAAAAATCCCCGCATCAGAATGAAAAGGTGGCGATTTTGTCGAAGCAAGAGTTTACAACGAGGATTTAATTTCTTACTAAATACTCCACATATTGTCTTAATGTCACACATTGTAGATTTTAGTTCAAAATTGTTAGTTGCATTATGTGATTAGGGTTTAAGGAGAGGATTTTATGAGAATCACATTTATTAAATAACGGTTTTAATTCATATCGTGAGCCAACGAATGTGGTGGCGAGATCATAAATTTTCTCGAGGAATGCAAATACGTACCAAGATGAATGAAAAATGGTTAAATGTGAATGTGTAAAGTGAGTGATGGAGAGTGCATTTTAGTGATTGTAGGTTTGTGGGTTGCGGTATGCGAAATATGGAAGGGGAAATATGAGGGAGACTTCCGCATCCGTAATAGAGAAATATATTAAGTACCAAAATAGTCGATTCTGCGAGCTGTAGAAATATGCAGGTCATTTTGGAGTAAGCGGAAATGTGGGAAGCAGAGTGCGGGATGGGATGGAAGGTGGAGATGAGGGAAGGACTCTTGCATTTGCAAACAACAAAATTGGCTAAGTATTAAAAGAGGTTCATTATGAGTGATGCAGAAGTGGGGAGTGCTTTATGAGGGGCTGAGGGTTTATACCTTTTGAAGCATTATTTTACTCCCACAATCGGACTACCAAAAATTGGAGAAGTGGTTAAGTGTTGGAGTTTATGAGTAGTAAAAGAAAATGAAAAAGAAACTAAGTATGGGACTTGCGGGCTAAGTGGTTGTCTCCCCGCAATCCGCATTACAGAAAAATGACTAAGGATGGGATATACATGAAAAATGAAAAATGACCATGTACAAACTAAAGAATATAAACATTGATCAATGAATGTTGATCAACACTCGAATCCAACTATAGGAGAGTAACCTCTTGTGGGTTACTAAGAATCCAGAAGGCCTTGTACTTTGGGCAATGGAGTCAGAAATAAATATTTTAGAAGGGAAGTAAAATAAAAGGGAGAGAAGAAGCCATACAGACTGAGAATATACATATGGGTGAAAATGAAGGACTATGTACAAGTTGAGAATTGGGGATTAAAGAAAGAAGTGCTTGAGGTATTGCCCATTTACGGGCAATGCTTGAACTGTCCTTTCATGTCTTTCAACAAGTAGGAGTTGAAACCAATAACCTTTTCAATATAATACAAACGAATCCAAAGAGCTTCAAACTTTGTATGAAAAGATGTCTTTTCCTTTGATTTATTCCATAATAGAACCAGTTGACCTTTTTGAAAATATCTTGCAGTGGTGCTCTTATCAAAATGTCTTTTAACTACTTGTTGTCTCTTGCTCATAGTTATTACTGCTTACACCGTATGTTCTTCTAACTGCATGAGTTCATGATATTGCTTTTGAAGAGGTGAAATCTCTTCCATGTATTCATTGTTTGTGGCGATGACCAATGAATTTAATTCTAGATGTAACAACATCCTTGCTTCCTTTCCATATACCAGGGTATAAGGAAAATGTCTAGTGCTATCTTTTGGAGTGATATGGCTCGCCCAAAGCATGCCTGTCAATTTCTTGTGCCAATTTTTATGGGTTGTTGCAACCGTTTTCTTGAGAATTCTAATCAATGTTTTGTTAGTTGATTCGACCAAACCATTTCCTTGAGGATAATAGTTGGATGATTGTCCCATGATAATACCATATTATCCACACAATTCTGTAAATTTAGATCCAATAAAAAATGAACCATTATCCGTTATGAAATTCGGGACACCGAATTTGGATAGAATGTTCTCTTTCAGGAAAAAGATCAATTGTTTCGAATCAATGTTCTTCAAGGCAACACCTTATTTCCGTTTATAAAATAGTCAGTTGCAGTGAGAATATATGAATGTACTTTACTATATTTTGGGTTGATTGGACCTATTACATCCAAACCCCATTGTGCAAATGGTTCTTCATCTGATATAGATTGTAGCGACAATGTTGCTCTTTTCATCGTTCCTGAATTTTTTTGACATCAGAGACATTTTCTAATCATTGAATAAGCATGTTTGAACATGGTTGGTCAATAATAACTAGCGCGAATGATTTTACAAGCAGTCACAACTGGTGCAAAGTGTCCACCACAAACACCTTCATGCAACTCTTGTAGTATTTCTTTGGCCTTTGAATGATCTAAACATCTCAACAAAATACCATCCAAATTTCTTCGTAAAATAACTCCCGAGTCTAGTACATACTAATTGGCCTTCATGTTTAGAGATGTCCTTTATTTAGAGGACATTCCAACAGGAAATTACCCAGATTTCAAATAAAAAATGATGTCTTTATACCACTCGGATGTTGAAAAGGATGAATTTTGTATGGTGGTGTCACTTGTATTGGGAGAAGAAATATTTACAACTTTAATTCTAGCCGTCATTTTTCATAGTCCTTGTTCCTTAACAACTTTTAGAGGTTTGATTTCTAAATCATATTCTTGAATCTTGGCCAACCAATTTTCCCATCCCCCTTCTCTAAGTTGTTGGTTAAGCAACATTTTGACAAGGGAGTGTGGTACATAAGCAATAATGCGAGTTGTTGAAATGTAAGTTCTAAAGTGAGCTATTGCCTTGACCAAAGAAAGAGATTTCTTTTCAATCGTAGAGTAATTTAATTCACAGTTATGCAAGGTTTTACTCATGAAAGCAATTTGAAGCTCCTGCCCTTTTTCGTTCTTTTGAGTAAGTATGGAAGCAATAGTCTCTCCAGAGGTAAATGAATACAATATGAAGTCTTTATCAAAATTAGGACTAATAAGAACATGAGCAATAGTGATTGCATGTTTGATGTCTGTGAAATCCCTTTAAGTTTCTGACATCCATTCAAATTTTTGATCCTTCTTTAATAGCTTATTAACCTGCTTTACAATTGTAGCATAACATGGAATGAATATTCGTACAAAGTTTATCTTTCCAAATAAATATTGTACCCCTTTCCGAGATACTATAGGATTTAAGTCATTTATTGCTTTAATCCTTCCAGGATCAATATAAATGCCTTCTTTGCTCACTATATGACCGATCAATTTTCCTTTTGAAACTGCAAATAGACATTTCTTTGGATTGAGGGATATTCCATACAATCCACATCTTTGAAAAACTTGACTAATATGTTTCATATGGTGTTATCTCAATTTTGAATGGACAATCATGTCATCTTGATAATTTTCCATGAATTTCCCAATTAATTCACTGAAGGCATGGTCCATATGCCTCTGAAATGTTGCACCAACATTTTTTAGATTGAAAGGGATGTAGACATAAGCATATGTTCCCCATGGTGTGATAAAAGTAGTTTTTGGTATATCTTCTTTAGCTACAAGGAATTGATTATACCTAGAAAATCCATTTAACATGGACATCATTGCAGAACCAGTGGCTTGTTGCAGCTGTAGTAGCATCTCCATATTTGGAAGTGGGTAGTTGTATTTAATACTTGCTCGATTGAGATCTCAAAAACCTACACAGAGACAAATTTCTCCATTCTTCTTTCTAACCACCAAATATTTGAAAGCCATTATTAGTGCCTGATTGAAAAAATTATACCATCCCTTTTTGATTTTTATAGCTCCATTTTCACCGAGGGCTTCAACTTTGGATCTATCACTCTTAATTTTTGCTTAAAAGGTTTTGAATCTTCTTTGAGTGGTATGGTATGTTGAAAGATGGATTTAAAATATTCTCTTAAATCATCATAATTCCATGCAAAAACATCTTGAAACTCCTTGAAAAGAAGAGTGTATTGTTCAACCTCTCTAGTAGTACAACTTGTACCAAGATTTAAGCATTTGGGGACATCAAATGTACCGATGTTAATTTTTTGAGTCTCTTGCTTTTTCCTAAGAAAAGATTCTTCCATTGTATTTATTGTCTTTGTTTGGTTGTCGCTTATGAAGAAATATTCAAGGCTAACATAGTTCTTTGGAAGAAAAAAAATATTGTGATCATGAATCTCCTTTTGATTGCTTTGACTTTCTTCTGAAATATTAGATGATGTTGATTCCAGGTCTACAAGAAAATTTGCAATGTGCTCGTCATTTTCAAAAACTTTCCAATACTCTTGATTATTAGGTATTGATGATCGAAAAACTATTTTGACATGAAAAGTGTTCAAATTTTGAGAATCATCAATATTGAAAAGAGAGGTTGCTACTACCAATGAGTCTACTTTTTTATTCTTTTCTCAAGGAACAAAGGTTATATAGAAGGAATTGAATGAATCTATTATATCCCAAACTCTCTTTTCATAATGCTTCTATTTTTCCTTCTTGATTTTGTACTTTTTTTTTATATGATTGATAACCAATTCTGAACATTCAGTTACCATCAGATCTTTGAATTGCATTCGAAGTGCCAGAGTCAATCCTTGAATTATTGCCTCATACTCAACTTCATTATTGGTACAAGGAAATTGAAGTTTGATTGCATGTGGATAAATGCATGATTGAGGACTTTTAAAAACAATGCCAACTTCAATACCAGATTTAGACTAGGCACCATCAAATGGCATTTTTCAAAACCGTGGGAAGGATTTATCTTCATTTTGTCTCGGAGAATTCATTTGTTTCTATATTAAATACAACATAAATTCCAATTCCAACATCAATGTAGTTCTGCATCATTTCAATTTCTTTCTTCTTGAATGATGTTGGCTTTCCCTGTTCTCGAGGTACTTTGATCATTATTCCATGTTTGTTTGGGAACATCATGCAACTCCCATCTTTCATTATGTACCCTCCAATCATTGAGCACCAATCACTACCAAGGAAAACAATGTACGCTGGAGGAAGATCAACTACTATAATGGTGAACATTGTTATGATATGGGGTGCTGCACATATCCATGCACAAAAGTCTTTTATTTCACCATAAGCTGGTACTTTTCTGAAATCAATGGCATACATATTTCACCCATTTCATATTACTTTGTGCATTCCATTCCAAGAGCCTCCATTACAAATAATGACATGATATTGTTAGTGGTTCCACTATCCACCAAACAATTGTGCAATGCAAAATCATCATTTTACAAAGATATGTAAAATGGTGGAACCTTGCCTCTTGGTCTTTCCAGTATAGTATTTTGTTGTTGTTTTGTTTTTGTAACAACTACTTCTATTCTAGGATTAGATGAACTTGTATCGTCTAAAATATTTAAAGATTTTCTCTTTTTTGGGGTATCTTGACTACCTCCATGAATGGAAAAGTGATATGAATCTTGGTTAATTCATCAACCACATTCTGGTCATTAGCGATGGCCTCTTTGTTTGATTTACAACTAGTTTTTGTTTTGTTGGTTCTGGAGTATTGGATTTTGCTTTTTCCTTTTCTCGTTGATCCTTGGACTTGAATTTATTTGCTTGATTCCTAGTCTAAACAACAATATCTTGTTGAGTAGAGTCATAATCTTCTTATTCATCAAATATCTCAAAATATGATGAAATTTCCTCCATCTGGACTGATTCTAATATTTGATATTGATCATTGATTGATTCTTGATTGAATGGCTCATTGTCTTGAAAAAAATCTTCTTCTTCTGCAATTTCTTCTAGCACAACAACATTTGGATTTGGAATTCTCGGATCTCTTGGTATGTGCTCTTCATTTCTTTGGTTTCTATCATTCTTATTTCTTTTATTTTGTGGAAAATATCTCACATCTTGATGTGGAAGAATGAAATTTTCATTTCCTTTAAGTCGGGTTATCTCATTCTGCATTTTTCGAATAGTCCTGCCTAAGCAATCTCTATTTTTTGTCGAGTGTCTTGAACAACTTCAAGAATATTCCTCAAATTAGGGTGTTGGACTTGAAAATTTCCTCCTCCAACTGCTCGTCCTTCATTAGTTCTTGAATTATATGGGACTTTGGATGATAGTGCTAAACTTGTCATCTATATTTGTACTTTTCCAAGGACTATCTCAGGATCAACATTATTCTCGAGCATATATTCTTCCATCTATATTTCCTTCATTATTGATTCATCCAATGTGTTTATTTGCGCAACCCTTATTTCATAATTTATGTTTGATGGCATCACATTCTTATAACACCCAAATATAGCAGGTGCATTTGGATGATGCTAGTCTGGAATTTGATTCAAGGTCTTGAAAAATGTAAGTTAAAATATCTGATCCTTTCACCCTTTTGAATATGTATTTGAGTGAAATGGGTGAGGAAAGTATGATATGTGGTTGGATGTGCATATATGGTCATGAACATATCTTCCATATCATCAAAAGAAACAATTGACTAAGATGGGAGAGCAAGATACCAATCATAGGTTGGTCCTATCAAAGTTTGAAGGAAGGCTTTGACCATCCCATCATCATGTTCAATCAAATGAATGTCACATATGGAAAGGAATTGATCCATATGATTTTTGGGATCCATAATCCCATCACCTGTAAAAATAGGAAAAAATCCTTGAGGGAGAGTAGGCAACTGATGTTGTTCTCCCTGTAAGTTCAAGGGATTGGATCTGGCTCTTCTTCCTGGATTTCCTTATCTTTAATGATCATGAATTTCATTTCTTTGTTCTTTTAGATCACCCATGATTTCAAATTTCACAACTTCATATGTTGAATCTTGGGTTTCTTGATGAATTTCAAGATTCTTTCTTTTGCTTCTTATTAAAGGACCTTTGTAGGATTCCAACTTTTAAGAATTTATTGTTGTCTTATTTGTCTCCGAGCTATAGCTATTTCTTCTTCGTGAGCAAGAACTTCCCATGTTCTTTTGAGTTCTTCACTACTCCTTGTTGTTGTTATCTCTATATCATACACCTGATGAAGAATGCTTCCTTGGTCTCTAAGTCCACTTTGTATTTGAGGTTGGTTGGGATTTGGCTGAGTCATTGAAATTTATGGTCCGCGAAACTAGCCTTTTTTTTGTTCCTCAGTATGGTCACCAAGAATGTTGACCTAAAAAACTGTTTAAGGTATTTAAGATAACATCACGACGAAAAATCCCCCTGCATTTTTAAAGAGGTGGTGCTCCTCTATGTTTAAATAAATTACAAGAATACAAAAAGTGTCTGAGAGAGGACCAAGCTTATTCTTGAAGAAAATATTCACATGCAGAGAATACATGTGAAGGACGAGGCAACTCACAAAAAATAAATATTCACACTATAATACAATATTATAAACCAAGAGAATAAATAGTCTCACACAATGACATTTCCGTTATAACACAAAGTAAAGTAGAACACATCATTTCACAGAAGGGAAATATAAGGACCACATATGGCAAAGAACTTTAAATGATCATTCAATTAAAACCCAAAAATATTTTGATAGACACATTTGAAATCTCATGCTTAAAATTAAAGTATGAGAAATCACTAATGTGATGCCCCGAATAGTTCTCTAGAAACCTAAAAAAACAATAGATGTCTTTTAAAAGTCCGATACAATTGAAAGTAAATGTGTTTGTTATAAACAGAGTGGGATGGGGCTCCTATGGATCAATAAATGAGAAGACCTAGAAGAAAGAGATAAATATAGTTAGGAATTTATCTTCAACATTCACAGATCATGAAAGAAAGGTTGGCTGACTGCTAACTAAGAAAGAAGGAGAGTTGAAAAAAAAACATAATGACTACTTGACTTACTATGATGGAATATCAGAGGAACATCATTTGCTAGTTGATGTATCTTTTATAGGCTGGTGGGATAGAGGTTTTGTAATGATTGTAACTGCTTTCTACTGATCATGCTCAATTATTTTGATGAATGCATTCTTTAACCATAATTTGATATACTACTGCATGGAAGCAACCATTGTTTCATGTTTGATATTTGCATTGAACAATTCTTTCTCAATATATTTAAAGTTGAAACTTAGTTGGTGCAATGAATCTTCAACATCTTCAATTTTATTCACATAATGGATCAACCAATTTTCCACTTCATCTTCTGAGTATTCAGTTAATTCATTAAATTCATTTTCCCATGAAATTTTTCTGGAATCCAGGTGTCCTTGTAACTGATTCTCTGAAAGCAGTATTGAATACATTATTAGGTGTGGGCCCCTCATCTCTTTTGTTAAATCAACAAGATTTAAAAATAAATCACCCCTTTTGGTATTTATGATGTCACACTCATCAATTAGTTCTTTTAAACATTCAATTCTTTTCAACCAACTTGCATTTACTTGCTTTAATTAGGTTCTATATGGAAGATTTGTTGATACCAAGGGGGGGGGGGTGAATCAATATCAATTATAATTTAGAACCTTTTAAAAACTATAACTTTTCAGTCAAAAAAATGCATCCCAATATACAATAGAGAGCAGAAGAACAAATACACAGTTCAAAATAGATTTAACATGGAAATAAACCACAAAATGTTGTTCTTATATAATAACAAGATTACAATCATAAGAAGCTACAACTTCCAAGATTATCCAGCTCCAACTGGAAGGAGGCACAAACCCCTTGATTTACAGGCACCAACATGAAGGAAGTTACGACTCCCTAGATTCTCTAGTTCCAATTGGAGGGAGGCTCTAACCCCCTTTCCTTACCCCTTCCTTCCACCCTCAAATATGTATATAAAACAGTGTCAGTGTCAGTCTCACTATCATTGTTAGATTATCATCATCAAACAGGGTCCACATAAAGATCCTAGGTCCACATGGGTCCACATATAAAACCCAACAATCATGTAAAAACTGTGCCAATCATGTGCCAAAATATCCAAAATACGAGCTCCAAAAACTGGGTCGACATAGAGATCCTAGGTCAACATGGGTCCACATATAAACCCCAACAACCTCACGAAAATATCACAACTTCATAGCAGAGCATATAACAACATCATAACCTTACGATAACATCACAACCTTATAACATACCTTGAGAATAAGAAAGACTTTAAGATAATCCCTTAGACTTCTCTTGCACACCAGAAGACACCCCAAACACCTTGTGTGCACCTTATACTTGATATCTTGCTTGGTTTCTCTAAAAAAACAAAATTCTATCCTGTATATATAGTAATTTTGTCCCAAGAAATTAGTTAATCTGACCTTAATTTTCTGGCTAGGTTGTTGGACAAAAAAATTCATATCTCCTCATTCCTAGGGAGTTAGAGGGACTTCCATATACCATTGGAAAGGTATTAGAATAATATTTCCAACCATGTAACTTGTGATTCCATTTGAGTTATATATGTAGGGCAAAAATTCCATCAAATATAGGGTATCAAAATTGGCCACAAATAATACTTTCAACAATATCCATCTTGCAATCTTGATATTGGACATCTGTAGACTTCTTCGCTTGACTGTAGGGGATTCTTGACCACACCTTCAGGGATTATTGTGGGATTCTTCAAAGTGTCTTCCTATGAGGGCCATGCTTAAAGCTATGCCATAAGGGGACCACTTTGGAGACTCCTTCAAGTAAACCCATAGGCTTCTTCACGCTGATCACCAATGACTGACTTTGAGATCAATGACAACACCATTCAACAATATCTCCCTTTGTTATTGATAGAAACACTTATGCTCTTGATCTTACTCTCCCACTTTGACATCAACGACAAAGGGTAACTCTTGTCTTTAGGGCTGCTCTCCTTGAATTGATGGCGCTCAATATATTTCACCGTCCTTTTTTGTCTTTTTATCATTTCCTTCCTTGTTATAGTACTGGGAGCTCTTTTGTGTGACTTCAATCCTCTTTCTCTCATATTTGAATAGGATGCATATGTTATTTGGTCTTCTTGTTTCTATTGCAACCAATCTTCCAGAGTCTTCTTCTATGATTTCACATCTTTAGGAATCAAACTTAAGATTGTATCTCTGATCACATATTTTATTGACACTCAGGAGATTATTCTTAAAATCTTCAACCAATAAGACATTTGCTGCTTTTACATTTTCACTTCCAAGGCTCACTACACCTTTTCCAAGTATTTTGACAGAGGAGTCATTTCCAAATGCAACACTGCCACTTTTTCCTTTCTTTAAGCTAATGAATTTGTTTTGGTCCCCAGTCATGTGTGTTGAGCGCCCATTGTCTATGTATGATTCATCTTCTTTATTTTCAATAAGCAATGCTAATCAACAATCTTCTTTGTTTGGATTCTCTTTCCTTTCCCAAGCTGTAGCAGGTTTTATGATAGGAGCATATTCTTTCATATTTCTGCAATCTCGTGCTTTGTGACCAAGATTATTGCACTTGTAGCATACAATGTTCTGATCCATCAATGGATCAAATGGATTGTAATTTATATTAATGAATCTGTTGTTCCAGAGTTTATACTCAAGGCTGGAGAGTACAAATTCTAGGCATTTGAAAGAGGGTTTGTGATATAAAGAGAGGAGAAGACAACCTTTTAAAATGAAAAGGAGCTATGGTTGATCTCTGAGTTGTCTTTGTCTAGCTTCCAATTTTTCTTGGACACTGATGTCTTGCTCAATGGCCACCCATGAACATTCAAGTTCAACCCGGGTGGTGGCAATTTTTAAAATAGTGCTGAAAAGATTTAAGGCAATACTAGTCTGATCTGTGAGACCGAGTTCAATGTTGGGCTGTCTCGTAACTGGTATAGTCATGGAGGAGGAAAGTTTTAAGGATTGGTTGCTTCTTTTTAGATTGTATGAGAAAATTTCCCGAGTCTTGAATTAATAGTGTAGCAACATCAAAGGTCGTTTCTCGTATCTGAGTTAAATTGAAAACCATGCATGGAATGAAATAAAACATAAAGTTGTGGAACAATGTGAGGCTTCGATCAAGGAAGAATCTCACACTATGACAAAAGAAGAAAAAAGATAAGGAAAAACTTTAATGAAGCATCAGATAATATTCTAAGTCATTCACAGGTCTTGTAAGTGCTGATAGCCGATACAAAGGAAAAACTGTAAATGATCAGAACATTAAAAAATTCAATCACCACAATATAAGTTGTACTAAATTGCAGCTACACATTCATCAAAGATACATGAGAAATGAAGTTAAATATGAAATAACAAATAAGCACATAACTCAAACTTGATGGGGTCTGGAATCTCCGACTTGCATTTGTATTAATTTTGGCAAAAATGAAGAACTTTTCTGCTACAATCGGCCAAAAAAAGCCCTTGGTATCACTTTCAAAATTGTATTTATACAAGAAAATTATCAACCATAGTTAGTTGGTAGGCTCCTAATCTCCTCCATGCTAACAGTTACAGAATATATAATTTGAACCGTTTTGCTCAGTCACTTTCGCTTTTCTAACAATTGGACAAAAACGAGCATACATGCGTTATTTCATCATTTCTTTGAAGTGCTTCCTTCCCTCAGTCTCGAACACACGATGTACCTATCCACAAATTGCATCAAAATTCTGGAAGGCTTTGACGTATTCTTTGCTTAAAACACATATAACTTCCTTTGAATTTGGGGCAGCTCGTCTTCAATCTTTCCCTTGCCAAACTTTGTCAACTGCAACTATAGATTCGACTTTATTAACCACTTATCTATTTGGGCGATGTCGAGCTGTTTCAATTGTGAAATATCGAGCTGGACTTCATTCCAACTCTCCTTGATATGCAGTTGATGCCTTACAACATTTATCTATCCTAATAGCCTAGGACAATCGCCTTTACCGATGCCCAGTTTTTTTGTATCTAGCTGATCAAACACTTCTTCACATTCTCTCTTAACTTCTCTTGCCATTTTCCTGATTTCGACAAAATTAGTCTCCCATGTATTTAACATGATGTCTCCCCTGATCTGTTAATCTACAGTCAACTTTGGGATTGCTGGTACTTCCTCTCTGGTCGAAAACACCACTACCTTTTGAAAAGCAGCACGAGCTACTGTGGCCTCTTTTTCCTTTAAGACAATGCTATCTAGTGAGTGGCTTATTTCCAGGAAGTAGTTTTGGACGATTTTTGTTTTGGAAAGCATGTCCTGTTGTTCTGCTTGTAGTTTCTCATGCAGCTCTAGTACTTGGGCTTGAAATGCTATTATATTCACAACTTGTCCTTTAATAGACTTCAAATCAGTCTGTAGCTGTCTCACTAACTCTTCCTATTGAATAACCTGTACCTAACTCACTTGCATCTGCTTGTTTGCTTCATCTAGACTAGACTTCAACAATTTCATTTCCTCTTTGTCCACAGTTCGGTCGTGTTCAACCCTTTGATTGACCTCCTCTCGAATATTATTCTCTGTGTGCTTTACTTGGTCCTGAAACCAAGCTATCATTTGTTTTTTCTATTTCAGCCTTGTTATGAGGGAGTCAACTGAGAATAAATTGGCAGTTGCCAAAGCTCCCATAGAGCCTGCTACTTCTGTAGTGAAGTCTTCCTCTTCTAGGTTTTCCCCATCTACGAGCACTCTATGTTTCTTCACCATTGTGCCTTCTCTTAGATGCATTTCCTGCTTTAATACTGCCTTCCTCTTCTTACTGAAAAAGTAGTAAGAAGGGGGTATCTCTTCTCCAGAAATAGGGGTAAGGTCTCTTGCATACATGACTTGTAGATGGAGGATCCCAAAGGTTGTCTGTATAGGAGTTAATGATGCAATAGGGCTGCCCAATTCTGAAGATTGAGTTTCTCCTGCTATTTTGGGGATATCAACAAGGATATTCGATGATGAATGTGGAATCGTTTGAGTCGATTTTGAAGGAGGCTCAGATTTAGAACTTGTTTCAGACCCTGGATTCTTTGATTGTGAAGTTTCTGCCTTTTGTGAAGATGCTTCAGTCTTCTTTGGGTTTTCTTCTGCAGTCTCTTTATCATGAGCCTTTGATCCAAAACCCGGGGGATTATTTTATTGAGCTGGGGGAGGGGTTGTTTATTCTCCCTGTAGTATCTTCGACAAACCAATTCGCTTGTGCTTTTGGAAAGTCAGAAAGTTGGTCTGTAGGTAGGGTGATAATGCTTGAACTCTGTCTAATATTTCTTCACAGGTTCTAGCTCCCTTGAACATGTCGTCACAGGGAGAAGCTTCATGTTCATACATCTTCACATTGCAGTGGGTAAGATGATTTCCTACAATTTGATAAGGGTCATGTTTTCTGAGTTCAAGATCTACCAATTTGATGTCTTCCAATGTTGCAACTTCAACCTTGGAATGACCAATGTTAAGCAGTGGACACTTCCCAATATGTACAGGAAAAAGCGGCCAAAAATTCTTCTGAGATGATTTCAATTCAGTGTCGATGCCGCTTGTTACTATTTGGTAGGCCACCTCCCTGCACACCAGTCTATCGGGGAGGAATTTCGAAAGTGTGCGAGGAGGAATCGAGCACCCGAAAACCCTGACATAGGAGAAACCCTCTTCTATAAACCAATCTACAATCGCCTTGAGGTTTCCCATGATTGACTCTGAAATACGAGGGGGTGCATAACCATACAAAACTTGGTGCAAAGGTATCACCATGTAGTGACAGATTTCGTAAAAGAAGTCTTTAACATTCTCCTCCCATAGTTTGGAATGATAAACATGAATGGGCTCCGTGCAAGCTGGGTTCCAGCTCCAGCTCATCAAAGGGAATGGAGTCATGTAACAAACCACATCCATAATATAGGCAGACATGTAAAAAGATGCAGGTCGACCTTTCGATTTTGCTGTTTGGTACTCTGCAACCTCACTAGCTAGATTATTTGATAAAATTTCACCCCAGTTGAAATTGTAACCCTCGACTACTTCGTGCATAAGTGGCACCCATCTTGTAGGGAAATGGGTAGGGTTTTTCCTCTCGAAGAGTCTTTTCCTCTCGAAGAGTCTACATAGAATCAGGGCTATATAAACCATGTATTCATTTAGCGAAACTGTGGCATAACTGCCATGGGTATTGGCTCTAATTCTTGCTGGAATTCCCCACCAGTCTTTAATTATATTTGGATATGTTTGATTCAATTCTGTGCACTCCTTTCTTTGAAATTCAGCTATAAATTTGGCATTATAAATGTATTTATAAGTAGGGGGCAGTTTGTACATTAATTGGATGTGCTCAGGTTTGAATGAGCCGACGATGACCCCTTGGCTGTTTTGAATTCTCCTTGTCGGAACATCGGTTTTCTCTAAAGCCCAAAATACCATGTCATTATACGGAATGCGTCTCGACCGTGTGGCTATTTTATGCAGCTCAGAATATGCTATGTCTCTGAGCTTATTTTCAGTCCTTTCATTTCCAAAATCGTCGGCGCAATTTCTAATCTCATAGTCCAAACTCTCAAAAATCTTCCTCCAAGATTTGATTGAATCCACAGCATGTGGCGCAGTGTCTGATACCACATCTCCATCTGGATTTGAGCTTCCAGTTGCTTCTTCACTCTTCTTAGGCATTTTTATGGGTGCCATGGTGTCTGTGCTAAATGAAAACCTGTTACAGAGAAGAAATACGTGAGCTCTTATGAATATAACTCACTCCTAGTCTGAAAGTAAGAATGAAATTCGAAATAACACACCTTTATTTACCTTTAACTTGTCTTAAATTTATTGTACCGAAAAAATTAAATGCTTTAATGGAGGTGGTACGCCTGGAGATACACACTCTATGTTTAAAATATCTTTATTAATCCGTTATAGATACTGCCACATATTAGCGATTCAAAACTGAGATTTCAAAAGGACTGTCATCAATAACTCCCGAATGGCGAAACGCGAAAAGTTATTTAACAATCCTTAATCCCATTTTAAAGTTAAAATAATATGAGTTTAAGCGCTTAATTCTTTTAGGATTTCGTGTTTCGGAGTTTCGAACATTGTGTCCCCAAGAGGTATGATACAAGTGAATCCCGAATCATGAAACCGTGAAATTGCGATGGGATGTATTTAGGTGCTAACCACTTGTTTTAACCCTTTAATTAATCATGATTATAGGTTAATCTTTACTTTTAATGGACTTGAGTATCAAGACTCCAATGGCTCTTTAACCTAAGAAATCCCGAATTGCGAAATTAGGATGTGATTTATTTTCATTAAACCTTCTTACTTCTTTAATAAACATAGCATTATCTTTTAAGAACTTCGTGACTTCGGGAATCAGGGTTTAAGGAGACTCAGGGTCGACTCTTTGATTTCCCGAATTGCGACTAATTAACGATCTGTTAAATGTGTTTAAAACTTAATTAATCATGCTTAAAAAAGTATCTCGTGAAAGCACATCGGGACTTGAAAAGTCGTTTAAGTTTGAGATGGCCAAAAAAGAACACGTGAAAGGCTTAGAAGGCCGTTAACACCTTTTCGAGACTTTGGTACCTGGATTTTGGAGTTGCGATCATAAAGCATGCTTTGTGAATAGCCGAACTCCGAAAACTGAAAGTCCCGAAAGACCTTTTGACTTCTTTTTTGAGCTAAGGGCGGCTCCATAATTAGGAAAAAATGAGGTTTGGATTTAGAGAAGAAAAAACAAACTTTTTTTTCAACAGAATCCATGAGCATTTCCAGATCTACTATTTACATGATTTTCCTTTGGATACCCATAATCATTTTTGTTTCTCATATGGTTGTTTCTTGCATTGATTTTACAGTGAGTTGCTTTGTGTCTAAAGTTTCTGTAAGCATACCAATGACCAAGAAAAACACTATCACCCCTGGTAGAAAATGACCTTCTTACTGTCTCACCCCTTATGAATTCCTATCTTCTATTCAGTTGGAGGTGTCATGTTCACATTGTTCTTCAACTCCTCCTTGTTTGTTGATTCCACTTCTTAAAGCATTTGCATAGTTTCTAGAATTTCCTTCATCTTCCTTGTCTGTTTTATCCGTGTCTGTTGTCTTCAAACTATTGTCATATATAAGTCCTATCTTATCGGAAGGTGATCTCTGTTTGCTAAGAATTTCATCTAACTTTTCGATACTTCTTTCAATTTTTTTTGTAGTAATTCAACTTTTCGGTTGTCAACATGAGCTCTTTTCTTGTGTGATCCAATTCTGCTTTTAATTTCTCATAATCTTCAGTCTTCTTGGCTTTATGTAACTGCTCCTTCAAGATGTAAATTGTGTTTTCAAGCTCATGATTCTCTTCTTCACAATTTTTCAATTCGTTTTTTAACTCTTTATTTTTGTTTCTGAGCTTGATATTTTCTTCTTCAACATGCTTCAATTTTTGAATATTTTCTTCATCTTCCTGTTTACTTTCTGTGATCATTTTGCTTCCCCAGAAAGATTCTATGTTTGTTTCTTTTGTCTCTACATTGGACTCTTCTTCATAATTGATTTCATCCGTTTCAAAATTTTTGTGGTCATCATTCCGAGTTTATCGAGTTATGAAGAGAACTTCCCTTACTTCCCTTTCTTCTCCTTCGCTTTCATCTGAAGAACTGTTGTCCTCCTTGGAGTAAAGGCTCTTTTTATTGTGGAATCTTTTCTTTTCTTCAAAAGGAAATTTCTTAGCATAGTGTCATATTCTACCACAACTAAATCATTTAAAATGTATCTTACCTTTATATTTGTCGGTTCCCCTCTTGAGCCTCCTTGTGAAATATGCTTCTTCTTCATATGATTTATCGCTTGATATTTCTTCTACCCTGTGTTCTTTGTTCCTTATTTTCTTCGTGGCTTTAAAAAATGTTTCTCTGTTTGACTATTCATTTTCTGTATATGTTCTCATTTCATATACTGTGAGAGTCCCATATAGTTCATCCATTGTCATGTTGGTCAAATCCCTAGTTTTTTCAATGGTCGATACCTTGGCATCATATCTCAAAGGTAGTGATCTCAACACTTTTTGTACAACCAATGATTCTTTGACTTTTTCTCCTAATCCTATGATGGCATTGACAACTTCATCTACTATCAGTAAATAGGTTGCAATATCTTCTTTTTCATTCATTTTCAGATTTTCAAACTATGCTTTGTGTCGTTGAAGCTTGACCTGCTTGAATTTTAGATCACCTTCATAAATATTTTGAAGTTTATCCCAAACCTCTTTAGCTGTGTTGCGACCCATCACCTTGCTAGAAACAATTGGTGTCAATCCACTTATGATCACATGCCTAGCCCTTGAATTACAACTGATTAATTTTTTCTCATCTTGATCAGTTGGAGTATTTTTCGGAACTTTATAGCCATTAACAACTGAGAACTAGATATCCACTCCTAAAGCTGTCAAGTAAGTTTTCATTCTGTTGCTCCAATATGTATAGTTGTTTCCATCAAATGGTGGCCTCCTATTTGGAATGTGGCCTTCCATTTTTGCTTACATTCATAGGAAGCTACAACTTCTAAGATTTTCTAACTCCAACTGGAAGGAGGCACCAACCCCCTAATTTACAGGCACCAACCTGAAGGAAGCTACAACTATCTAGATTCTTCAGTTCCAACTTGAAGGAGGCACCAAACCCCTTTCCTTGCCCCTTCCTTCCACCCTCTCTCTCTCTCTCTCTCTCACACACACACACACATATAAAAGAATCAACCTGTCACAGTCACTGCCACTGTCTCTTTCACTATCATTGATACATCATCAACATCAAAATGGGTCCACATAGAGATCTTAGGTCCACATGGGTCCACATAAAAACCCTAACAACCTCACGAAAACATCACAACAACATCACAACTTCATAGCAGAGCATACGACAACATCACAACCTTATAACATACCTTGAGAATAAGAAAGACTTTAAGAGAAACCCTTAGACTTCTCTTGCACACCAGAAGAAACCCCAAACACCTTGTGTGCACCTCAAACATGATCTATTTCTTGGTTTCTCTAAAAATGCGAAATGCTATCATGTATTTATAGTAATTTCGTCCCAAAAAATTAGCCGAGCCGACCTCAATTTTCTTGCTGGGTTGTTGGACGAAAAAATTCATATCTCCTCATTCCTAGGGAGTTAGAGAGACTTCCATATACTGTTGGAAAGGTCTCGGAATATGCCAACCATGTAACTTGTGATTCCATTTGAGTTATTTATGTAGGGTAAAAATTCCCTCAAATATAGGGTATCCAAATTGACGACAAATAATACTTTCAACAATCTCCATCTTGCAATCTTGATATTGGACATCTGTAGGATTCTTCACTTTACTATAAGGGCTTCTTGACCACACCTCTAAGGCTTCTTGTGGGATTCTTCAAAGCGTCTTCCTATGAGGGCCATGCTTAAAGCTATGCCATAAGGGGACCACTTTGGAGACTCCTTCAGGTGAACTCATAGGTTTCTTCATGCTGATCACCAATGACTGACTTTGACATCAATGAAAACACCATTCAACAAGATTCTGCTATGTTTTATGCATATCATTCATGTTTGAGACTTTAGAAAAAAAATTACTTACAATTTCATTATAAAATTTCTCATCATTATCCAAGTCCTTTTGGAGATATTTCTTAAAGTTCAAAATCCCTTGAAGAGAGTGTAGTGGAACTAGTAGCTAGTTTCCATATTTCAATAATTAGAACAATTCTCTTCCGGATGTTATCTCCAATGTACCTTCTAAAACAAAGTTACCAACTTAATGAGAACCGTGACCTCAAAACGAGAACTCTCGCCCAAAAAACCCATATTTTTGCAAAAAAAACATGAAAATCAACCCCCAAATAAAAAAGTGGTGCTACCAGTAGCACCATTTTTTCAAACGGGGTCAAAATTAAAACATTTTTCAAACATGGCCTTCAAAACTCATACAATAGCTTAGAAAAACCTTCAAATTGACACCTAAATAAAAAAATTGATGTTATATATATATATATATTTTCAAAACATTAAATTTATAAATATTTTGAAATCATATTTTTAGCAGTTAGTACCATTAAAACCAAAACCTCAAAATCAACCATTAGATTGAAAAGTACTCTTACCGATAGTACCAATTTTAAATTTGGGGTATTAAAATGATATCTTTTTTTAAAGTGGTAATCGAAATCATCGTTATTGCAAACAAAATCATCAAATCAACCATTAAATGCTTACTTCTTAAATCTTAGTTTATCACTCCAAACATAATAAATAATGCCATGAAAACAATACGTTTAAAAATATATACTCAAAACCCAAATTTGGAAAAAAAAAAAAAAACCGAAAAAAGATTGAAAAAAATTTAAAATCTTCCCCATAAAATAATAATTAAAAAAAAAAAATATATTTCTTTTTGAAAAAAAAATAGTAAAAGATCCATTGCCCACAGAACCTGGCCCTTGCCCGCACAGGGGGTTGGGGCGATGTCCGACATCGTCCCATGCGATATATATATATATATATATATATATATATATATATATATATATATATATATATATATATATATATATATATATATATATATATATATATATATATATATATATATATTTTATTCTCTTTAGTTTTTTAAGATTTTCTTTGATTTTGTAATTATATAAATTTTCTTTTTAATTATTTTTTCTTTCTTTTTTAATTTCAATTTATTTTTCTTAGTTTTTTTTAGTTTTAATTTATAAAAAAAATTCAATTATATTTTTTTGCTAAATGTTTAAAAATAGTGTTATTTAACTACAATGATTTCCTATATATTAAAGTAAAGGTAAAACATGTGTTAAAAATGATATTTTCCACTATATTTAAAAAAGTATGGAACCATAAATTAATTAAGGAGATGAAAAATCGTATTTTCAAAAATGTAAATGGTAAAAAATATTTTAAGATTGAAAGAAGCATGGGAAAATGACTAAAAACACTGTTGATGAAATAAATAAATAAATTGAAAATAGATGAAAAAACAAACATTTAAAAAAAAGTGGAAACGTTATGCATCAAAAAATTTAAAATATCAAAAAACCACCTAAAAATGGAGGGGGGGTGCTACCGGTAGCACCATTTTTAAAAACGGGGTAAAAATCTTGACCCCCCAAAAAACAAGAACTCTGTAGAGTTCTCGTTAAGTTGGTAACTATATTCTAATAGTTTCCAACATATTTGAGACACTTCTTACTCTAGAACTTGGTTCTGGTACATCTTCCAAATTGTTGAGAGGTCGAATGACATCAATTGGCTTAGTGAACACATGCTTTGGCAATAATGAATTCTCTAATTCCTTTACTCTCTCTTTCAAATTTTGGTTTTCCTTCTCAATTTCATCGATTGAATATTTTAGTGCTTCCTCGGTTGCTTCATGGAATGTAGGACTTTAGAGGGAGTCACTCCTTGTATATCAATTTCTGAGTTCCACTTCTCAACAACTTTTTTTTATTTTTCAAATTAATTTTCTCAATTAACAAATTTTTGGAATTTCTGTTGAATGTCGCATGGTGCACTGTGATAGATTCTTTTTCAAAGACTATTGGGTTTTGACAAGCCGATTCATCTATTGTTTCTCTGTTCTCAATCGGTCTTTGCTCATACTAGTCAGGCTCTCCTATTACAGTGTCCACTTTCATGTTAGATTCATGAACTCCTTTCCCTCCCTTTTGGATTACATCTCTTTTCCTTTTTAGTTGTACAAGGGTAGTGTGTGATTTTACGATATCTCCTTTAGAAGGGTTCTCGTCCCCTGCATCACCAGAATTTCCAGAACAAGAACTCTTTTGTTTATCACTCCTTCCTCGAGTTCTTTCCTTTGCTAAAGAGCTTCTTTGTGATACATTGGGTGAGCCGGAGTTAGGGTTACCACTTCTCTTGGTTCTTCCCCTCTATTTATATTGGTCATTTGTACTAACTAGTGTATCAAGATCATTGTGAATTTTCTCGGGAATGACTTCTAGAGGGTTTTGGTTATCCCCTCCTCCCGCTTTAAATTGCATAGAATTTGTAAATGATGTACCATAACCAATGACATACATGTATACTATGAACAATTCACTGGGGTCAAAGCCCTGAATTTCATAAATTTCTCTCAACTTAAAGTTATCAAATTGAATATCAAGTTCATCCAAATGAGAGATATTTTTAACTGTGATCTCTCCAATTATCTAGGGTAATGAAATGAAATGCGTCTTCCACTTCTCATTGAAGAAATGTGCCCATAACTTATATTGCTCGCATAATTCAATGGTGAAGAATTTGTCAGATACATAGAAAGGAAGTAGAGAAGGTTTTCCTTGAAAACCATACAGTCTTATGAAACTAAAATCGTCAAAAGTTTCGAAAACCCCTTTCCCTTCCAGAAAGGCAACAAATTTGATAGACAATATCGATGTGGTAGGATCATATACTAGTTTTTTAAAGGTAGACAAAAAGGCATTTTGAACTTCATATAAATGATACAGGGATTTGTGTTTCCATAGTGCTGGATACCATAATTGAATTGGGTCCTTACCAAAATTTGCATTTCTTGCGCGAGGCAAGTCTTAAAAAATGTGATAGTATGCAATTGAAAAAATCAAATAAGAACCCATAAATAATTTTTTGGTCTTTCAAAAATTTCCAAGTTGAAAAGAAACTTTGCTCAAGATGATAAGAGCCCAATCAAACATAACATCCTCATGAACTAAGAGGTGCAAGACATACAAACCATATTTCGGGATAGAGGCCATGGAATCATGTCCGATGATTCTAGTGAACATCCATGCAAGCTATTTATAGGGGTATCTCAGAGAACATACCTTTATTTGGGTAGACTTTTCAGAGTAGTTTGACGACCTTGGGAGAAAGCTCTCTACGATTTTTGTTCTTCCATGGTTTGCCTTCAGAAAATTATCCGCTTTAGATTGTTTGAATGTCATGGTTGGCTCTGGGAGCATGAGCATCCTCTTGAACACCGTGGGTGCTAAAGAAATAGGTATCTTCCCTTACAATTGAATTACCCTCTTCTCACTGTTGAAATTATCCATGCACTAGAGAATTAATTCCTTAAAATATGATACCTCTCACATACATTCGACCAACGCTATCCCATAAACCCAAACTTTGTTCAAACTTTTCTCTTCAGGTGAAAGTGCTGAGTACCATTCAATTGCCTTGGACCACTGAAATGAATGGTCCTCATGTCCTAGTGTATTCATAGTGTCTCCCCAATAGAGTTCTCTTTTCTTATTGGGCATATTTAGCATAGGTTGATTAAAATGAAAATGTGGTGGTTCTATCGAAGAGAGAGTTTACAATGAGGATTTAATTTATTACTAAATCCTCCACATATTGTCTTAATGTCACACGTTGTAGCTTTTAGTTCAAAATTGTTAATTGCATGATGTGATTAGGATTTAAGGCGAGGATTTTACAAGAATCAYGTTTATTAAATAACCATTTTAATTCATATTGCGTGTTGGATGATGTAGCGACAGAATCATAAATGTTCTCGGGGAATGCAAATACGTACCGGGATGAATGGCAAATGGTTAAGTATGGAGGTGTAAAGTGAGTGATGGAGAGTGCATTTTAGTGATTGTGGGTTGTGGGATGCAAAATATGGAAGGGGAGATATGAGGGAGACTCCYGCATCCACAATCAAGAAATACATTAACTACCAAAACAATCAATTCTACAAGCTTCAGAAATATGCAGGTCCCTTTGGAGTAAGCGAAAATGTGGGATGCAGAGTGCGGGATGGGATGGAAGGTGGAGATGAGGGAAGGACTCCCGCATCCATAATCAACAAAATTGGCTAAGTATTGAAAGAGGTTCATTATGAGTGATGCAGAAGTGGGGAGTGCTTTATGAGGGTTGTAGGGTTGCGAGGTTGTGAGGTTTAGACCTTTTGAAACATTATTTTATTCTCGCAATGGGACTCCTGCAAATTGGAGAAATGGTTAAGTTCTGTATTTTTGAAGTAGTGAAAGAAAATGAAAAAGAAACTAAGTATGGGTCTTGCAGGTTTGCGGACCTATGGGCTAAGTGGTAGTCTCCCCACAATCCACATTATATAAAAATGACAATTATGGGATATACACGAAAAATGAAAAATGACCATGTACATACTAAGGAATATAAACATTGATTAATGAGTGTTGATCAACACCAGTGTACAGTTCGATATGTGTGTATCTAGTGGAAAGATATGCATGTAGAAGATGCCACATGGGAACCAACAATGATTATTTATCAATTTCCTCATCTCTAGTCTTGATGACAATGCTTTTTTTGAAGGGAGAGGGCATGGTAGGGGCATACCCTAACCTCCGTACTTTAGTCTACCTAAGATTTAGTTAATTAATGTATGCAACCATCTTCTTTGAATAAGGCCCATTATATAGTAGTGGATAGTTATTTAATGTAAACAAGTCATATTTATTAAATAATGCCCACTGGATGGTTGATACTCATTAATGATGGTACCATGACTATTTAGGGTTTTACTATTGAAATTTCTATTTAAAGAGTTAGAAGGCTACCTAATGTTTGTGGAGTATTGTTGTATTTGGAGCTTTGCTCAGTGAAAGTTCGTTCCACCTTAAGAGGCAAGTGAACACTGCTTTTTTATTATGAATATATTTAATACAAGGGTTTAATTTGCATCGTTTATATCATTGTCTTGTGTATCTAGTTTTCTACACTTATTATCTCTGTATTACTTGGTGCATATTTCAAGTTTAAGGGTTAAGGATCACTACAATTCTCATTCAATAATTTAACTAGTTTCCTCATATTATTTGGACATATGCTAAGAAAGTAGACAAGTTCTCCATTGCTCCATCACTTCCTAGATGAAAGAGAGTTAATAAGAGTGTCATTTAGACTAATGAAGAAACCATAGTTGAAACTATAGATAATATGATTGACCTCACCTTTGATGAGACTCCCCAACCTTTAAACACAATTCCACCAAGTCATCGAATTTCACCTTCTCATTCTTCAAGTTCCTCAAACCTCGATATAGACACCAAATTTGCTAGAGAAGGTTGTGAAATTTTAATGATTAACTCCTAATTGTGATATATAATGGAAACATTGTAATCAAAGATGAGGAAATGGAGAGAAGATAAGGATGAGGATCTCATGGAACAATTTGAATGATATTATTGGGGACAATAGTGAAGATGGTTGAATTGAATATCTTATTATGGCATATTATTATGATCACCTTAAGTTATATAAAATGATCTAATTGTACAATAAAAAGGCACCCTTTTGGGTTTCTTGAGTATAAACTCCGAGTGTCCCTTAGATGTTCGTTTCAATGATGGACAATCTAGATCTGCCTCTAGATCAAATAAAATTTGGATGTTTGATATCTATGTTGATATGTACTGTGATTTGATGGTGATGCCACAATAAACGAGTTATTAGAAAAGTTCATAGCAATCACGAGGACCAGACTCTCAAAAAGCTTATGTAGATGTGATAAATAGTATGCTTGAATCATAGTGGATAAAGTTGTAATATAGATAGTGAAAGCAACATTCAAAGATTTCAAACAATTTGGGGAATTTTTAAGAGTCTCTAGAAACATGAGACCTCAGTCAAGATCTCTGGAAAATTGACTGGGAGGTCTCCAAAGGCATTATCGAAGATATGCACAAGGTTGAATGGTAAAAGTTGAGTTTCAAGTTACAAAGGCGTGCATTAATGCAATAACACTGTCGTGGCCCCATAAATCCGTTTCCTTGAAAGTGGCAATGTGAGACATGCATCATGTTATTCCTATCGTGCTGATAATTGCTCCTACCCATGGAAAACAAAAATAAAGAAAGGAGCACAGTTTCACTTGACCGAGCGAGGCATTCATTTTTCAAGGTAACTAGTTATGGTTTCTCCCTCTAAATTTGTAGATGAACTAATGGAGTTGTAAGGATTATCATCCTCGCCTTGAATATGTGATTTTCTCTACCTTTCTTCGTATTCTTTGGCTTAATTTGATGAATATTCAATACAAGTGGAAGTGATCCTTGAAAAAATTAGAATGGTTGCTCATAAAAGAACACTCACTCATCGTTAGAAGTCATTGATCAAAGAAATGGAATGCATGTTATTTGTAGAATTATTTGGGAAGAGGCGAAATAGTTGAAGGATTTGTCTAGTGCATTACAGACAGCGTGGAGAGTCTAGTCCCGAAGAGCTACTCACTGTAGAGTTTTAATTCTCCTTACTGAGGTTATTCTACTCATCATAATTATGTTGGATCTTGAGCTGCGAATGGGAGCCCAAGTTACCTAGATCGTCTCAAGCACAACAGTTGCAGCCCAGGAGCATCTATACAATTATGTAGAAGAAGAACAAACTTTATTTCTCTAGACTCTATGTGTATTATTAGTACGATTGTACAATTGGAGACTTTGAGGAAGGCCCGATCTGCAAAAAGAGCTGATATATTTTAGATTTTCTCGTACAAATGGTCGGTCAGAGGATATAATTTAGAAATAGTTGTGTAGCATGTACTTTTCCATCCTCTAATGTTTTATGTTTTGGATTTTTATCTGGTTTAGTTTTGCTTAAAATCCAACCAAAAAATATTGGATCTAAAAAATTGAGTGGTTAAATCCGTATAATTGAAGTACCTGGTTTTCAAAAGGAGCTTTTGATTTCTACCTACAATATTTGTGCATACTAAAACTAATGATCATGGTAAATTTCAAGTTAAACAAATAAATGGTTAATTCTAAGTTGCAATGTTTTGGACACAATGACACTTATATTGGCACTTTGGAGGATGTTATTTTTATAAAGTGTAAGCATTTTCGAAGATTTGATATTGAAATTTTAGAAGGCTACAAAATGCATGGTCACCTCGTATCTAGAAAAATGATACTTTGGTTATATGATGGTTGCATAGTTCATTCTTAAAATTGTAGAATATGCATTTTTCATTGAGTTTTATGGTCCCAACATCATGAAAAATGTGTAATTTAATACATGTAAGAGTGGTCTTTAAGTTGTTTAAGGAGTTGGCTAAAATAAATTATCATTGATAATGAAAACGACTTTATTGTATTGAGTTCTTGCTCATCTTTACATAAGATGTTAAATTTTTAATTAATTTCATAGAAAGTCAAAGAGTTAAAGTCAAGACAATATTTATTAACGTAAAGAGTCCAATTAAAGTCATCGATGTTGCAAGAGTCATGAAAATTCCATGATACAAAGTGTTTATTGAAAGTTTTTCAAGACAACTGGCGCAGACCCCACCCCCTTTGGGGCTGCGACGACCTCCCGGTCTAGGATCATTCGAAATACACCTGAGTCAGATTGACTCTTCATCTCCCTATTGGAACCCGACAAACTTTATCACAAGTCCCTCGCGACTCTCTTCTTGGCCCTTTGTAGAAAGTTGGCGGCGAAACTCACTCTCCATGCCAGGCCCTTTCTTTCTCGTGGCCTCAGGCTGTGTCCCAGGGCTCAACCACAAAAAGTGCCTCAAGCTTCGAGCTTTGACTCTTTCCATGACAACCAACTCTTATGTTTCTGAACTCCAAATCGACGAACTCAAACAACACGAGGATCAACGGTTCCCATCTTTCCTTCCTCGACGACTACGATCTCTTCGAACTTTGATATTAGGGAGTCTCTCGATATCCTCCTCCGATATACCCCGGAGTGCTACCTCGCCGAATTATGCAGATTTATTCCATGCATCCCTTCCAGATCCAACGGTCTGTATTCAAACCGCTCTTCACGACTTCGCGAAGATCTATGTTTTCTCTTGGAAAAAATTCTGAAGTTCCAACTCCTGGATCTCCCGATATTCTGCTACATGTCTCCTCCCGACAATGGATGATTTCACGGTCTTCGGGACTTCAAAAAGTCCTCGACCTTCTTGCACACTTAGCGCAATTTCTTCTCAAGACTTAGACTGTTCTCGACCTTCTTCTGTACTCCTTGCAGAGTCCTGCGCAAATTCTTCTTCAACTTTGCTTGGATTGAACCCTTCGAGGTTCTAAGTTCCTCTGCGTCCTCCAGTGGAATTTCTGGTGTCCTCCTAGAAATCTAGCGCTCTTCCTCCTGAGCTTGTAAGATGAACTTATTGTATCCTTGGCGCACTCCTTGCACTTGGCTAAGCCTTTCGATGACTTCTCCCTTATCCCTTCCAGAAGTCTTAATGCATCTCCTTTCCTTTGTCGATGCACTCTGTTATCACATAAAATTGTCAAGGGCCGCAGGCTACAGCCATGAGTGCAAAGAACAACACTCAGAGAGACTCATTCCAGGCCCGAAATCAATGGTTGAGCAAAGATTAAATATGGGCCGTAGATCTTATTGGGTGAGATCAACGGTGGAAAATTATTGAGGGAATCAGGATTTCGAAATAATGTTAAAGTTAATCGTCAAAGGTCCAAAGTCCCGAAACCTGAAATTAACGTAAGCCATCCGATCCAGAGGGACACGTGGTGCTAGATACGAACTGCAGAGAATTTTATTTTGGGAATTTTGAAGTGAGGAAGGCACCAAATCCCCGATGGCCGAAGCCCGAAATAGATTTGGACCATTCAATTCATAGGGGCACTTGGCGTCAAATCAACAGATTCGTAGTTTCATGAATCAAAAGTTTTGAAAGGATCTATCTTTCAAAATCCCCAAAAGAAAAAATCCCAAAGCGCCTTGAAGATAAGCCCCAGGTCATAGCAAAGGTCATATCAGAGGGGTCCATAAGAAGGGAGCTAACGCTCTCTAGGCTCTAGTTCACGAGTTCAGAAATCGAGAGAGTCAGGAGTGGCTCACAATGAAGCACCCGAAACTTGAAGTCGTGAAAAATATTTTGGGTAAGCGCTTGGTTAGAGCCGGAGGTTATATCAGTGAAGGGCGGGTCCACAAAGAAGCTTAGCACCTACAACGCCCGTATTGGTCATAGAAGAATATTTGCATGGCCTCGAGGCATCAAATTTGACTCGAAGAAGTCATGGTAATCGCCTGGAACATTCATGGGTGTCAGGCCTCGTCTTGATCTCGATGAAGGTAGTTATTGAAAATAGGGGTGGAAGTTGAGACCTTCTCTCACCCCATAAGTGGAAAGCATGCTGAGAATGTCCGTGAGTGGAAATTGTCAATCCGAAGTTTCCTTCTGGACGAATTTCCTGCAAAGCACATAACTGAGGCGAGCTCGCGTCTGACATAAGAAGGCCTGCACAGTCTGACAAAGAAGGCATCGACTAAAAAATTTGAATGCAGTGGTTCGATCACGCTCCCGGTAGTTGTAGCAGTTCTGAGTATATATACCTAGTTTTGATATTTTGTTGTCGTCAACTGGTTGAGTAGAGCTCCCATATTGTAAAATTTTGATGAAGCTTCTGGTTCTCTGGTTATGTATTTTGATCTGAGACATCTTGTTTAATGAAAGTCAACTTGATTTTCATCATATTTGGCTTTGATACTAAAGTGTCCATGATTGAGGGATTCACATGGATTGTTTTGACTGTATTGTAATGTATGTTTGATTGTAGTGCTGTTATTTACATTCTTCAGTTTCCTGAAGTTTTGAATCCAAGAGGATCTTGTATTTGAATATTTTCCTCCTTAGGCTGCTAGAAGACCTGAGGTCTACGATAGACCTCTACACTCTCCTAACCAAAGTCTTCCCTCTATTCAACCTTACTCCAACTTACTGACTGAAGTTAATCACGACCTCCCCTACATGTGCATACCAGTCCAGTTTTCTGAGTTAAAACGATATCATCTTGAGTCTGCGCCCATTTGACCTCTTTAAAACAAACTTGTGACATAAAACTCTGATGGGTACTAGGATTACCCTCTCTACAATCAGAGGGTGACTTCTAGTGCTAATATTTCTTAGCGTCGTTGCCGGGGAATGAATTGAAGACTTTTTCCTGGGATAGAATGACAACGAACTTTTGATTCTGAAGGTGCATCAGACATCAGAACCATTGAAGATTGCAACTTGCAGCTGGCGACTCCACAATTGAAGACTCCACTAGGGAGGATCCCGTTGACAGAAAAATGACCATACAAAAGGGGAAGACCAGGTATCAGTTTATGAGTTTTATTCATGAAATCATGTTCTTGTTTATCAACTCATTTCTCTCTTTACCTTCACATATAAAGAGGATTATCCTCTGCTTTGTCTATTCAGATGATAATAGGCCTTCCTTTATTTATCCATCCTTGGAAGAAGAAAACATGCCCTCTTCTTGTGTTGTAGATACCGATCTCGTGTCTTCACCTCTGCCTGTTCATAAAAGTGAGATMTKTATTGCATCTCCTCTTGAAATTGATCACCCTTGTAGCCCTGAGGAGGTTGAAAATAATTCATAGTCTTCTCAAATATCGTTACCCTTCGTTATTCCTACTGAGMCTTGCCATCAACTCGTTAATCCTCATGATCAACCCACTGCTTTTCAAATTAAAATCAGAAATAATTTGTTTAAACCTMTGAGGATGCCATATCACCTTAACCCTTATCCTCTTGATTCTTTGAGTATCTTCCTCGGTTTTCTGGAGAATACCATGTTACAACTGAGAGGCACTTAGGGGCCTTTGAGAAATTTGTTGACTAGTTTGAGATTGATCATGACGATGTTATCATGAGGTTGTTCTCACAATCCATGTATGTAGATGTTGCTATGTGGTTTAGATGTCTGGAAGCTGGTTCTATTGGCTTCTGGACCGAACTATGCCATGCATTTTTAAACTGTTGGGGTGAGAATAAGTCCCTTGGTCAATACTGGTTTGATTTTAATGCCTTGAGGAGAGGGGAAGAGGAAGCCTTGGCTGTTTTCAACAGGAGGTTTTACAGTGTTTATCATATTATGCCTATGGAGATCAGACCCATAAAGACTGTTGCCTTGGTGTACTATGTCATGGATCAACATCCAGAGCTGGTCCTTCTCCTGAGAGAGAGGAAATATTCATCGTTAAGACACATGTTTGAAGATGCTGAAGAAGTCGAAGAGAACATCAGGGCTAGTAAGGGGGTTCATATGCAAGCATATCTTGAAAAATTGCATGTGCCTAAGGAAGAAGACTTTCAACATGTTTCAGATTCTAAGCAAGAAGATAGTGATTATGAATCAGAGCTAGAACAACAACAAGGAAAAGAGACTGCAACTGTTGATGATTGAGAGTTGTTTTCGAAGGAGCAAGGAGGTTTTTTATTTGCAAGCAAAGAGACATTCAGAGAGGAGCAACCTAGTCTTCTAAAGAAACCATGATTATGTTACACGATTCATGATCCTATGGCTATACACATGGAATCATATGTTTCATATTTTGAGGATTTCCAAGAGAATACCTTAGAGCCTTTTCCTTTATACATTGAGGAAAAAAATTGTGTGGAAATCCACCATTCTATGCCTAAAGAAGACAAAGAGCAGATCTTTACCATGGTTCCTGTTTATGATGATTATGATTATGATCCTTGGGAGAGTCATGAAGAAGAAGAGGGAGAACCAAATGTGCAGTTCATATGCTGCCCAGAGCCTGTAAACGAGCAAATATCACCTGGTATTGGACAACCTGCATCATTTCTCCACCCACCTGTACACTCTGAGAGAATCAAACAACGAGTGAGGTAATTTCTTACTAGTTGAGCTCCCCTGATTGTAAATTTTGTGACCCTGTGGGGTCATATATGGAGCCGTGTTTTCAAAAAGCATTGGAGCCTGCAAAATTATTCATCTTATCATCATTTGGGGGTATGGGCAACATTCCAATCCATATTCTCATTCTGCTATCATACTTCCCTATCGTTTTGAGGATCAACTGCAGTAAAGATAATAAATTTATCATTGGACAGTCTAGGTGGCTATGGTGGAAGTTTTCTTTCACCTAGCACTTTCTAAAGATTAGTTAGTATAGGATTATACATAAATAAGCTCCTTCTGGAGCATGCTTGTTTGTTTTTATTTTATAAGTAGAATAGTGTACATGTTGGCCTTCAACAAAATGTTTTGAGCTAGACTCCATAACCCAAGAACTAAAGCACTGGAACTACTTGTTCTTGGCAGCTCGCAGGGAGCATGCCATCCCCTGTGGAGACAAATGTTATCACATAAAATTGTCAAGGGCCACAGGTCGCAGCCATGAGTACAAAGCACAACACTTAGAGCGACTCATTCCAGGCCTTAAATCAATGGTCGATCAAAGACTAAATATGGGTCGTAGATCTCATTGGGAGAGATCAACGGTGGAAAATTATCGAGGGAATCAGAATTTCAAAATAATGTTAAAGTTAATCGTCAAAGGTATGAAGTCTCGAAACCCGAAATTAACGTAAGTCATTCAATCTAGAGGGACGCATGGCGCCAGATATGAACTGCAAAGAAAGTCATTTCGGGAATTTCGAAGTGAGGAAGGCGCCAAATCCCCGATGGCTGAAGCCCAAAATAGATCTGGACCGTTCAATTCATAGGGGCACTTGGCGTCAGATCAACGGATTCATGAATCAAAAGTTTTGAAGGGAGATATCTTTCAAAATCCCGAAAAGAGAAAATCCCAAAGCGCCTTGAAGATAAGCCCCAGGTCATAGCGAAGGTCATACCAGAGGGGTGCATAAGAAGGGAGCTAGCGCTCTCTAGGCTCCAGTTTGAAAGTTCAGAAATTGGGAGAGTCGGGAGTGGCTCACAATGAAGCACCCGAAATGTGAAGTTGTGAAACATCTTTTGGGTAAGCGCTTGGTCACAGCCGGAGGTCATATCAGTGAAGGGAGGGTCCACAAACAAGCTTAGCACCTACAATGCCCGTATTGGTCACATAAGAAGATTTGCATGGCCTCAAGGCGTCAAATTTGACTTGAATAAGTCGTGGGCATTGCCTGGAACATTCATGGGTGTTAGGCCTCATCCTGATCCCGATGAAGGTAGTTATTGAAAATAGGGGTGGCAGTTGAGACCTCCTCTCACCCCATAAGTGGAAAGCATGCTGAGAACGACCGTGAGTGAAGATTGTCAATCCGAAGCTTCCTTCTGGATGAATTTTCCTGCAAAGCACATAATTGAGGTGAGATTGCGTCTGACATGAGAAGGCCTGCATAGTCTGACAGAGTAGGTACCGACTGAAAACTTTGAATGCAGTGGTTCGATCACGCTCCTGGTAGTTGCAATAGTTCTGAGTATATATACCTAGTTTTGATATTTTGTTGTCGTGAACTGGTTGAGAAGAGCTCCCGTATTGTAAACTTTTGATGAAGCTTCTGGTTCTCTGGTTATGTATTTTGATCTGAGACTTCTTGTTTAATGAAAGTCAACTTCTTTTTCATCATATTTTGCTCTGATACTGAAGTTTCCATGATTGAAGGATTCACATGGATTGTTTTGACTGTATTGTAATGTATGTTTGATTGTAGTGTTGCTATTTATGCTCTTCAGTTTCCTGAAGTTTTGAATCCAAGAGGATCTTGTATTTGAAGATTTTCCTCCTTAGGTTGCTGGAAGACCTGATGTCTAGGACAAACCTCTACACTCTCCTAACCAAAGTCTTCCCTTTATTCACCCTTACTCCAATTTACTGACTAAAGTTAATCAAGACCTCACCTGCATGTGCATACCAGTCCAATTTTCTGAGTTAAAATGATATCATCTTGAGTATGCACCCATTTGACCTCTTTAAAACCAACCTGTGACATAAAACTCTAATGGGTACTGGGCTTACCCTCTCTGCAATCAGAGGGTGACTTCTAGTGCTAACATAGTCTTGCAAAGCCTTCCTTCCTTAGAGTGTTCAACAACCCTGGGGTTCTCTCAAGCTTCCAACACTTCAAAATGTGTTGCTCTTGTACACAATCGTACTTTCTCTATGCCCTCCTGACAAAGTATTACAAAGTATTTAGTAACTCTGCGTTGTGCTTCCTCCCACACAATATTTCTTTCCAAGGTACTCAACCACCTTGAAATTTCCCTCCGAGTCTATGAATTATCCTGGTGTGCCCTCCTGGTAGCTTCTCTTCTGTGTCAAATGATTTCAAACACACACTCCTTGCATCAAATCACAGAGTTTCCACCCTCTGTCACGCACTTCTTGCACTTATCCTTGAGAACCAAAACTAATCCAACACACTCACATATAGAAGATTATAGCTCTATCCCTACAGACAATTTCTAACATACATCTACAACATAAACACATATGAATGACATTCACAACTAGATATCCATTATACATAAATTGGTGTTGGGATAAATATATGCACGATTAATTCCCTCATTTAATTATCAATCGGGGCTCGTAAGCTTCGAGGTGCAGGCGCAGGAAACGCAGAATCAAAGCCTAGTCTAGCCTGATCTAAAGTCGACAAAACCATCTTCAAATCCACACTGCAGGAAATTAACACTAAGGATTCATCACTGGGACATAGGAATATCTTAGTGCTATAAAGGCTTAGATCATAGTCTTTCATGCACTCAGGGTGATGTTCGTGTGATTAATCGTGAGTAGCTTACTTAAGGTTTTTGTCCTTCAATGATTATTTCCTATAGCGGATCCACACTTAAATGCAATAAAAGAAACAAGCAAACGAAAATGAAATTCACGATAGAAACTAACACCTTAGGAAAAATTCCAACGCGGGAAGGCCATATCTCACAAGTTAGACCTCTAATCTGTCCGTTGGTGATTTAAATTACAAGTTTGCAATAAGAAGCCAAACAAAATGAAATACTAAAACAAAACTATGTAATCAATAATTTATTGCAAAAATCTATCTTAAAATGAAAAGATTAAATTCTATCCTATAAAATGATAACAAAAGTATTCATCAATAACAAAAACAAGAGAGGAAATTGGTGCAAAAATAAGTGCATATTGGTACATAACAGTCCAAATTTTTTTTTGATTAAGAACGAAAATAAATCTATAAGCAATCCAAACTTAAACTTTAGAAATATCAAGCAAATGTAAAATCACACATCCTTAACTCGAGATCTCTCCTCAACTAAGTACATCAAACATAATGAAGAAGTCTGGCGAAGAATGAGCTAAAATGCAGAAATATAAAAACAACTGAAATGCTTATGCAATGAAATGCAAGTGTCAATTCTGTATTAAAGAGGATTGAATGTAAAACAATTTAAAAATGAACATTCTTTGGAAGTCAAATATTCAATATAAAACTTAACAAAGAATGTTTAAAAGGAATGATGTATGCACATGGCACGAGTGATTGAATGTAAATAAAGAAAGTGAAATGGAACCTTGTGTTGATAGTCGTTTGGATTGTAAGACTTAGGCATATTCAACCACATAAGGAGTGAAGGAGTAGTGAAAGGAAATGGATGAGTCCTCTATACAATGAAATGTTATGTGACAATGTATCAATTATGAGTGCAGAAAATGAAGGAAGAATGTGCACACTGTCTTTTTCTTTCCTTGTAAATAATACATGCAGAATTAATTCTATGTTTTTGTGTGTTTTTCTTTTAAAGAATTAATTTGAATACTCGACTGAATACTAATGCTCTCTGGAGCAGGTTTTGACACAGTTAAAAAATGTAATGAAGGTTTTGGAATGAGGTTTGAAAGAGACACTTCGATAAGTAAAGCGAGGAAAATAAGAGAGTGATTAATGGAAATGAATGGGCGATTAGAATAGGTGTGATAATGGATAACAGGGATGGAATTAAAGCAAGTCGTGGGGCAGAATTTCACTGATCAAATGAGCGTTAAATACAAAGACAAAGCATTACAAAAAATATGTGGATTGAAAGCATATAAAAATGAATGCAATCTAAATTGAATGTAGTATGATGATGCCTTGAGTGGGAGAGTATTAATTCGATTTGTCTGATGAAAACCAATTGCAAAATAAAACCAGATTGCATAATAGAAGCACACAGTGCATGGAAATTAAATAAATCAAATTCATAAACTAATTAATAGAATAAATAACAACAGGTACATACCCGGATCGAGGGGCCCTACCTGACCTAGGCATCCTCCCGAAAGACTAGTTCAGATCTGAAGGATGCATAATGTATTCAACAACCAATAACTTTCATTTTATAAAAAATATCAGCTCCTTGGTTACAAAGCAATAACTCCACACTTTCTCATATAATATCAAACCTCATATACAATAACAATGAATATCATGATGATAAAAAAAATGCTTCCTTCTCACAGTTCTATGAGGATTATTTATACAAGAAATCCATGGAGGAATGGATGAAACTGAATTCCTAAACTCTGAAATCAATTTTTACATTTTTAGGACAAATCTTCAAAAAATTGAGTTTTACTGCAATTTGGGCAGATTCGAGTTAGGGATCCACCCATATCTTCGAACCTAATTCTCATTTTGAAAACATTCTCGTGTTGTACTCAAATTTTCGTATTTTAGACAAAACCCATATCTTAGAATTTCTGGATATGATTCCATTTGCACGAAAATCAAGGCGCAAGTTGGCAGTTTGAGTTTTTTACTAATTTTGGCAGAATCATTCCCCTTGAGCTATAGGTCCACATGTGTGATATGGGAAAATTATGCCACACATGTTCGCATGTAAACATCCCTCTGGACAAAACCCATGTCTCCAATTTTCCTCTAGAAGCTTTCCAAAATTTCAAATTATTTCTAGTACCAGATTGTTTTTGATGCTAGTACTGGATGACCTGGAGCATTCTGTTACCAGATTATTTCTGGAACATTCTAGTACTGGATGTGTTGAATTGTGAGTACCAAATGATATGAAGTGTGATTACCGTATGACATGGAGTGTGGGTACCAGATGACATGGAGTGTTAGTACCGGATGACTTGTAGAACCTTCTGGTACCGGATGACTTGGAGTACCAAATGAGCACAGTATTGGTAATGGACGAACTGAGTACTGAATGACATGGAGTGTGGGTACCAGATGATATGGAGTGTGGGTACCAGATGACTATGCAGGTACCGGTTGACTGTAGAACCTTCTGGTACCATATGACTTGGAGTACCGGATGAGCGTAGTATTGGTACCAGACGAACTGAGTATTGGATGACATGGAGTGTGGGTACTAGATGACATGGAGTGTGGGTACCAGATGACATGGAGTGTGGGTACCAGATGATTATGAAAGTACTATTTGACTATAGAACCTTCTGGTACCAGATGAATTGGAGTATCGTATGACTTCCAGTGCGGGTACTGGAACATGACCAATACAGGTACCGGAACATGGACAATGCATGTACTAGACCCTGAATAGTACAAGAACATGTTGCTTGGACATAGAAACATATGATTAAACCATCATCAACAAAACTATTGTATAATCATCCTTTTAATCACTAAAAAAATATAAAATTATGTATTAACCACATAAGATGAATAACAAGAGATCATGGAGGTTTATGGTGTAATTAGCGATATATTATTGACGAAATGTGGGTAGGTGTAATGATGAGTGTATTTGTATGGCATAAAGTATGACAAAATTGGAGCTCAAAAATTGGAAAACAAGAAAAACTGTTACTTTCTATTAATGGTGGAATGTCCATTACAATATGTGAGTCCGAACTACAACTAAATCTCGACTCTCCCTCAACTGTCTATCTCCTATCTCTATCTATGATGTATGCTCTACTAGAAATAATACAAGAGTTTATACAAGAGGGGATCGATGAGCTTCCCTCCAATCTAATCTAGTGGTGTCTAATCACCATTCAAAATGCTTGACTAATGAGGCAGATTACAATGATGGAAATATGATCCGAATCGGATGCAGATCCCGCCTACCATCAACCACTTAATGACGACCTCATCTACAACTTGTGCGAAGTCACAACTTGAATCTACCAACCTGTCAACATTAATTTCCTTAATCACGATTTAGATTCTCGAAGGAAAAATGAGAGGGCGATGCCTCTCCCTTCCTTGAATGCGCACCAATCATGCTAATCATCTGGCGCGTGCTGAGGTAGAGCGATGCTCTTGCATCATACTCCAAGGCTACGAAAATTCATGAGATCCTTCTCATGAGCTTCCTAGCTATGTTGAAATCCTCTTGGATCCCATACTTTTTCCTGGAGATGTCCTTATGCTCCTCTGCCTTTCTTTTGCTTCTTCCTTTGCATCTTCCCTACTTCTCATGCAGGTTCCTTTCTGTCTAGCTTCTCCTTGTTGATCGCTTCTTCTGCTGACCTCAATGTCAGCCTCTGTATCTCCTCTACGACTTCTTCCAACTGCTTCATAAGTTGGTTTATCTTTTGCAATTTGCTCAGTTACAACTCTTCATGTTGCTCTATGGGTTTATCATCTTTATCTCCCATGTTGCTACCATCCCTTGTGATGCTGATTGGCCACTTTGTTGCAGACTCCAATTACACAGTCTCACCAATGAATTGTTGTTCAACTACCTTCTCTGATAGACTAACCCCTGTCATTTCTTCGGCTGGTCCCATTCCAGTTTCCTCCAGCTGCAACTCATGCTGGTATGTCTCCTCTGACATGGCTATCTCATGGCATCCACCTTCTGGTTCTGGATTGTCCAACCAGTCCTCCAGTTCCTTTAACTCCATCTCCCACTGAGTGAGTAACTCAATTGGGTGCTCCTCTTCTGTTGGGACAAAATTCAGTACCTGCTCCTTCTCCTCTATGACAATCTCATCTTGCTATCCTTCTGTTTCCTTTGCAACTCTTGTGCTAGCCTCTCCTCAACTGCTTGGAATGAATATATTGACTCCTCCAATGAACAGAACGCTCCTCCGATCCTTCTCCTCTGTGATGAAAGTTTCCAACTTGTAATCATCTTCATTCACGTGGCTTGCAAATCCACATGAATCTTCATATGAATGAGGCCTTTCTTCCTCCTTTCCATATGTCAACACCCCCTGCTGACGTGAACTCTTAGCTGAGCTCATCTCTTCCCCCTTGCCCACTTGGAAATTTAGGATGTCTCCTCTGCCCTCCTGGCAACTTACGAGATCAACTGACCCCTTCAAATTGCCCACCTGGCAACCTACGAGACCTCTGCCAGATCTCTTTCCCTCACCATTGAGGTTTTCAACATATCTCAACCACCTTTTCAACACCTGTTTCTTCCTTCTAGCCAACAAATTCTGAACATGCCACTTAGCTGTCCTTTTCAAAGGCCACTCGTATCTCCAGTGCACCTTTGCTTCATGTTGCATCTTAAATGCTAGCGTCTCCATATTTTCTCAGATTTCACTGAGCTCCTTGTCCATATCCGCTTTGATTTTCTGTGGGAATACTCCTCCTCAACCACGCTTGTGACCTCCAACGACTATCTTGTTTCACCTGCAGCCCACCTGGTTGTTTATCACCTGCTGCACACCTTGCAACAATTTCCACAGAGTATCGCACTCTGTCTCACTTGCCTACATAAATCAATTTTGTGCTCTGATACCACTCCTAGCGCAGACCCCACCCCCTTCAGGGTTGCGGCGACCTCTCTGTCTAGGATCTTTCAAAAAACACTTGAGTCAGATTGACTCTTCGGATCCCTACTGGAACTCGACAAACTCTATCACAGGTCCCTCTTTCTCCAAAGTGCGGGTCCTCTTAACCCCGCGACTCCCTTCTTGGCCTTTTGAATAAAGTTGGCGACGAAACTTTCTCTCCGTTGCAGGCCCTTTCTTTCTCGTGACCTCGGGTTGTTTCCTGGGGCTCAACCACACAAAGCACCTCAGGCTTCGGGCTTCGACTCTTTCCACGACAACCAACTCTTATGTTCGTGAACTTCGAATTGACGAACTCAAATGACGCGAGTATCAACGGTCCTCGTCTTTCCTTCCTTGACGGCTACGATCTCTTTGGACTCTGAACTTAGTGATTCTCTTGATATCCTCCTCCGATATCTCCCGGAGTGCTAACTCACTGAATCATGCTTATTTCTTCCACACATCCCTTCCAGATCCAACGGTCTGGATTCAAACCGCTCTTCGCGACTTCGCGAAGATCTCTGGTTGTTCTTGGAAAACCTCCCGGAGTTCCAACTCCCAGATCTCCCGATCTTCTGCCACCTGTCTCCTCTCGATGATGGAAGATTTCACGGTCTTCGGAACTTTGGAAATTCCTCGACCTTCTTGCACACTTAGCACAATTTTTTCTCGAGACTTAGACTGTTATCGACCTTCATCTGCACTCCTTACAGAGTCCTGCGCAAATTCTTCTGCAACTTTGCTCAGCTTGAACCCTTCGAGGTTCTCAATTCGTTTGCGTCCACCAGTGGATTTTCTGGTGCCCTCATGGAAACTTAACGCTCTTCCTCCTGATCTTGTATGATGAACTTACTGTATCCTTGGCGCAGTCCTTGCACTTGGCTAAGACTTTTGATGACTTCTCCCTTATCCCTTCTAGAAGTCTTAATGCATCTCCTTTCCTTTATCGATGCACTCTTGCAAATCCTTCCTTCCTTAGAGTGTTCAACAACCCTGGGGTTCTCTCAAGCTTCCAACACTTCAGAATGTGTTGCTCTTGTATGCACTCGTACTTACTCTATGCCCTCCTGACAGAGTATTACAAAGTATTTAGTAACTTTGTGCTGTGCTTCCTCCCACACAGTCTTTCTTTCCAAGGTACTCAACCACCTTGAAATTTCCCTTTGAGTCTATGAATTATCCTGGTGTGCCCTCCTGGAAGCTTCTCTTCTAACTTGAACAAGTTCAGACACACACTCCTTGCGTCAGCTCACAGAGTTTCCACCCTCTGTTGCGCACTCCTTGCACTTAGCCTTGAGAACCAGAACTAATCCAACACACTCACAAATAGAAGATTATAACTCTATCCCTGCAGACAATTTCTAACATACATCTACAACATAAACACATATGAATGACATTCACAACTAGACATCCATTAAACAAAAATTGGCAAACAGGAAAAAACTATTACTTTCTATTAATGGTGGAATGTCCATTACAATATGTGAGTCTGAACTACAACTAAGTCTCAACTCTCCCTCAACTGTCTATCTCCTATCTCTATCTGTGATGTATGCTCTACTGGAAACAATACAAGAGTTTATACAAGAGGGGCTCGATGAGCTTCCCTCCAAGATAATCTAGTGGTGTCTAATCACCATTCAAAATGGCTGACTAGTGAGGCATATTACAATGATGGAAATTTGATCCGAATCGGATGCAGATCCCTCCTACCGTCAACCACTTAATGGCGACCTCATCTACAACTTGTGCGAAGGCACAACTTGACTCTACCAACATGTCAACATTAATTTCCTTAATCACGATTTAGATTCTCAAAGGAAAAAGGAAAGGGCGACGCCTCTCCCTTCCTTGAATGCGCACCACTCATGCTAATCAACTGGCGTGTGCTGAGGTAGAGCGATGCTCCTGCATCAATGAAGCTAGTAAAGTAAAGTCAACATTGGAGTGGAAGCCAAAGTTTAGATTCATTGTCAAAGTCAATAATGTCAAGTTATGTCAAATCATGACATTGACATGTTAATTAAGTTTTCCAAACCAAGGTGATAGGTTGTCTTGTTGGACCTGATATCACTCCAAGAAATTATGTAAGGTATAGAAAGAACAGGACATATGAAAAAATAAACAGATGCAATCTCCATGATAGAAGAAGAAAATAGAGTAAAGTTTAAGCAAGATAAAAGAAAGAATAAGATGAAAGAAGAAGAAGAAGACATCAAGAAAGATGAAAGAAGAAGACAAAAGAAGTAGAGCACAAAATCTCGATGAAGTACAACAAGAGGTAGAATATGACAAGATGAAAGAAGAAGAACATGAGCAAAAGAAGCACAGGAAAAGTGAAGTAAAGAAGAAGCATCCACTAGAAAGGTAATAACAAGTAATGAAAAAATTACCCTATGTCAATAATTGAGATGAAAATGCAGTTGAAGTAAATCCATAGAAAACAAAATCCTTAATAAGTTTGATGATATTCCTTGATAGTGTTTCTATGATGGAAAATAAGATGGTCATGGTCCTATAAAATGGATATATTAGCCTCAAATGAAACTTGAAATTGTATGTACTTGAGATGAACGATGATAAATGTAAGCTGTGTTAAGGCAAGAATACTCCCATAACTTGATTGTTGATGGCTCGTGGTAAACCAAAAAATAATTATCATGACAAATGAAGGTTTTTGGTTAGCCAAAACCACTTGAAGTAATGTATGATTCATTGTAAGTAAAAACCACTCGAGAATTGTAATGGTTGAGGGCAATTCACAAAAACCTAGAGGATATAATGGTTGAGGGTAGCCCACAAAAATTTAGGATGTGGTTACGAGTAAGCCAAAGAAAACCCACGATGATGATTGATGATGATGCATGTGGAGTAAAACGTACATGTATGAATGTTTGTGATTCAATAATTGTTTATGAACCATGCAGACGAAGAAGCTTCCTAGAGAACCGACACATATGATGACTAATGACCTATATATTCCGGTGGATGGTAAATTTTTTAATTGGACTTTAACAAACATGATGATTATATTTTCAAGTACAAGATAAAAATTGAAGAACATTAAAGACACATAATGAATAAAACCAAATATGAAGATTTCAAAAGACACAAGATGAAAACAAAAGACAAAAGATTGAATAGTGAAGAAGATTGAAGATGAAGAGCACATAAGAAGATAATGAAGATTGGACCAGTGAAAAAAGAAAGAAGATAATTGAATCACAAGTATTCATTGAGGGGGAGTGTGAAGGATCAACTCCTACTTGTGATATATAATGAAAATATTGTAATCAAAGATGAGGACAAGGAGAGAAGATAAGGATGAGGATATCATGGAATGAGTTGAGTGATTCATGGAGACATTATTGGAGATAATTGTGAAGATGGTTGAATTGAATATATTATTATGACATATTGTTATGGTCACCTAAAGTTATATAAGGGACCCAATTGTACTATAGAAACACACATGGGAATGTAATTAGTGAATATAATTTCCCCTTTAGGAGTTTCTTGAGTGTAAATTCCCAGTGTCCCTTTCTTATTTGTGTGTTTCATTTTATTGATGTGCATATTTAATTACCAACAAAATTACTAGATAGCTATCATGGTTTAAATGGAAAGAAATTAACCTTAGATTCTTGTTTGAAGAGCCAACATGTCATTAATATAGCAAGATAGCTCCCTTGTCTTCCTAAACATCAAGTGCACACACTCCCAAAATTTGACCCTGATAAATCAGGTTCACTAGAAGATCACATAAAAAAAATTGGCTATTCCGTTAATGAATGTGGAACATGAAGACATGGTATGCAGATTTCTCCCTTATACTTTTGAAAACAAAGCTTCTACATGGTATTTTAACCTACATGTAGGATCCATTAAAAATTGGGATGGTTTTGAAAAAGCATTCATTGGTAAGTTTGGTGATGAATCTACTTCAACTGCACTTTTAAAATAATTAATGACAATTAAGATGGATAAGAGGGAATGGATAAAATATTTCAACCAATGTTTGACCACCATTCTAAATGAATTTTCAGCAAACTCTGTACTAGTTGAGGAAGTAGTGGTTGAGTATTACACATCCACATTACATGTATCTATTTCTATGTTTGTCAAGAGAGCTAGAAAAAAAAATTTAGTAGAAAAATTTAAAGAATCCAAAAATGTGTAAAAATAAATGTTTAGTTTGACATGAAACCTAGGGGTTGAAGACACTAAAATTGTTTCCAAGAAATTAATTTATCTACCTAAACTACCTTCGAAAAAAAATGTTGATATTCAAGATAAATACCCCACAAACATGGAGAGTGTACTCTTGGTACCCACCTCTTGTAAGAATTATCAAGCTAAACTTTGATGGAGCATCAATAGGAAATTTTGGACCTACAAGCATTTGTGGAGTTTTCAAAGAATCGGATGGAAAAATTATTTCTCCTTGTTAGCTCGGGGTTTCAGACCCAGGGTTAGAAAGTCTTTACCAACAAATACCCCATTGGCATCAACATATTCAATATTCAAGGACTAAATAAGGTCTCGTTCAAGATGCCATGAGAATCAAAGAGATATATTATTTGTGCATTGCATGAAGGAACAATATAGACATGAAACACTTAGCTCAGAGCTATGCATTATATTATATTCATTCATATCAACATTCATATAAGTAACGCGCAAGTGAACATATACAACAAGCATTCATTCATGATCTAAAAATGAAGAAGACTTGAAATACTTGAAATTATTGCAATGTAAATGTTATGTGTTTAAAGCAAATGGATCAGTTTGCAACACATAGATTAAGGGATTACTCATGCAACATACACATAGACAACAACATAATCAATGAACATAAGCACATAAAACACATCAATTGATAAATGAGTTCACCCCTCTCTTGGGCTACATCTCCTGGTCCAGCTTCAATGGATCATTATTATTAATTGCTCAAAGTGCTCAAAAACATGCCTTACAATGCTCAAACTGACCAACCGACTGCTCCAATGGCTTCAGAGCGTCGAAAAACCCCTGTCTGGGCTCTTTCGACACCTCAATCGGTCGAAAAACGAAGAAGTTAGGCCTCCTGGAAGTCTCCCTCTTCAAGCTTGCTGTCTCTGCATCTACAAATTGCACCCTTGTCAAATGAACTTGGCACACACGCAATAAATAGCGTGAAAACCCAACACCGGGTGCAACCGCGCCAACAGTGCAAATTGTAGGACGGTTATGGGCACGCCAACCCCTAACCGCCTAGCACCTGGGCACATAGGGGTTCATACGACCGGGCGTATAGGCAAAAGGGCCAAACGGTTACAACCGTGCCAACCACATTAACTCCCCCCTCTGGTCGTGGGCATATGGCATATAACATAGAACCATAGACTATGTATTATAATTCCCGCGCCAACTAACTGTGGGGCTATACCATATATGGTATGCTCACATATGTAATCAAATGACCGCGGGTCGGGGCTAAGCCCCGGCCCGACCCCCCTCCAACGGTTACAAACTTTGAATTCAAATATAATACAACTCATTTATATTACAAGGCATAATGTGTAACCCATTGGTTGGTCGGAATTTGTGAAAACTATGCGGTGGGGAGGTCCGGGGGTCGAACCCCACGGACTCCAATAGTTTTACATACAAACCGAAAGCCAATAAAGGGGTGCCACGTGGTAGCCCATAATTGGGCCACGTGGCACCTTACCATTAA